>JAQFYB010001675.1:0-30525 GCA_034694085.1 Pogonognathellus longicornis
GCGAATATAATAGGTATTGAATAATTTTTGATTTTTATCTAGTGTAAACTGAGGTATAACAGGGGGGGTTTGGACCCTTAAAACCCCTATGTAGATCCGCCCCTGAATATCTACATTCAATCAAATTACTATGATTCTTAACTGTCGTAAGTAATCACATCGCTCCACAATCTCTTCCTCGACCACTTGAAGCACAAACATGTGGGATTCATATCCGAAAGGTATTTAACATTACAATAATTTCACGTGTATACGAATTTAAACTAAATGTGTTTAGGTTCGTTAATTGGGAATCATTCATGTGTCATGTCCCAAGTTTACCTCTACTTATTTAGACCAGACTTCCAATTCATTTATTTTTATACGACCTGGACACCTGGTACATGTATTAGTATTATATATGTTAATGAACAATACATAAAAAAGAAAAAACTTTTACTACGTACTGTTCTTTAATACATCGACTACTTTCACTGATTCCAAGGTCTTCCCGAGTATCAGAATTATCTTCATTTTCGCTAGCATCATCGGTGTCTTCTCCATGAGGGTCATCCGCAATAGTTGAAGTTGGTAACACGGGTTTACGAACTTTTATAGGTAAACCATCTATAAGACCGGAATTACCATGTCCTTTACTCCAACCATGAGAAAGTTCTTCGTCGGATGATCCTGTTGAAGAACTAGCCGGAGTAATCATCTTTTCTCTTTGCTGGTAAGCCATCACGATCACCCAATTTTTAAAAACTATTCTGGAATCCACAAACAACGAAATTTTTGTTATTACTTCATACTTATTAACTTTCACTTAAACACTAAAAACGCATAAATCGAAATACTAACATAGCAATACTATGTATTTTTGATTTTAGAAGTTTTAAAGAAAAACCGTACTAAAAGTTACTAAGGATGACCCACAACACGACCGAAATCACTGGACAAGACAGTTTCGTTTCTTAAAACCGAATAGTTGATAGTGTTAACAGTTAGAACTACGTCAAATACGCAATATACGAGTGCCAAACAGGTAAAAAATTAAGTCCAACTTTACTGCAACTGCAAGTTTCACATTCTCGCTTAAATACTAAATTAAATAACAATTAACTATTTATTAACCTAAAAAATGTTTAACTGCTAAATTTTAATAACAATCCGACGAACACGTGTCACATGTGAACATGTAGCTCCAAATCCGTGTTTGTTATTTCCAAATAAGACTTCCTCGGTTCCTCGTATGTCTTTTAGTCAAGAGAATTCAAAACTTGGATTTTTACATCGTGGCCCAATTAATTGCGCAAATATCTTGATATTATAATCCTATAGACATTGAATGATGGACAAGGGCAATTTTTAATTATTAGTTATTGACGAAAGTGACTGTGTGATGAGAACTTTTAACTCAGTCATCAGCAGTTTCAAAAGGGTATTTAGCAAAGGAATCTTATGTTGTGAACAGATGATTGTAATATCATATTAGGGCTCTTTTTGCAGCGGTGAAGCTGCCGACAACCAGGCAGAGCACTGGACAAACAGTTGGGCCAGAGACTTAAGGACAAGAAATACGGAGGTTGCAAATTGCGAACCGCAGACACTAGCAGATGAGGAATAGATCAGATATCAGATGTTGAGAGAAAGTTGCAATGCAAACAAATCAAGAAGACTGACTCCTCTGTGTATTCTAAGCCGCAGCAAGTACACAGCAGCAGCGGTTAATACATGAGCGAAAATATTTTTGCACATTTCCCGAACCGATTCGCACTTGTCTTAGTATTTAGCACACACAAGGATTTTGCTAAAAGTAAATATTGAATGAACTGTAAAGGTATATTTCTAAAATGATATGTAAACAGTTTTTACGTCCTATGCATACTTCTTCCCGCTACGCTCTTCATATTTGAGAGGGATTCTTCTATTGATTTGTTTGCAATGTAGATGGTTGTGTCATGCTCCGCCGTTTTTGTGAAATTGTGATTTGGTTGTGATGTGTTTATTGTTCATTCACCGTTTTCTATCAACTTCCTACAACATCTCTCTTCTTCGTCAGAATTTCCTTCACGTTTGTTTGTTGTGAATTGGTTTTGGTGGTGAACATGAAGGTTTCTTCAGACAGCTGACTTGACGGACACATTATTTTATTCCTTTCACACAAGACAGAATAATTTAATCATCGCAATTATTATGTGATTCGCTACGATTATCTGTGAATGACAGCTGATAGACAGGTTGTAGGATTGTTGCTGATTGCAGAGATTGACATATGGCTGAGGCTAAAGAGAAGGATTAGAAATGACGTGATTTGCGATTATTGGTAATTACGTGTTTATTCAATCGTAGAATCGTCTAGTTAGTTTTATAAGGCGATTCAATTTTATGAATAGAAGCAGAGTAATCAATCAGCCTTCAGCCTTAGTAAAGTTAGTTAATGTATAATTTTTGTTTTTGTCAGTTATTCTTTTGCAAAATATAAGTAGCAATTGATTAATAATTAATTTATTACTATTAAGCATATGGTGTTTATTTTTCTATTCAATATTGTATTGACCTTTGCATAATATGTAGATGTTAATATCTTATCGGTCTTTTATTGTTTATCATTAAAACCCCTTACATTGTACATACTATGACATAATTAATTCCTCCTCTTGTCTATGTGTACATTTTCTATTTAATTTAATTAAAAATTATTCCATCAGTATCATTTTATGTTCTGTCCGGTTTCTATTGACAAATTAATGAAAAGCTGTCCACCGTTTAATTACATGCTGACTGATTGCAGCAACCACCCATGAATCAGCAGCAGTTAATAACCCCGCAAGCAACTAACAACTAAGATTGACAATTCAATATTAATAAATACTGTATGTATACATTATAAGTGCGAATTTGCAGGTTATTTAACTAAGATTTGCTTTGCATATAATATATGCAAATGCAATAAAAGTAAAAAAAAGTTTTGGCAATTTGAAAACAAACGATTTAGTAATACTATATAGAGGGGCATTAAAATAAGGAGGAAATATAGTATTTATAGTGTGGGTCCAAAAACTAAATACTTTTTTTATGTTATTTGTATTTACTATCTAAGTAAGTAAATATTGTTGTAAAGTTTATGTTTATTTAATTTGATTGTCATAATTATTTTTTTTATTCAATTTATTACAGATTCTGTCAATATCAGCTCGGAAGTTCTTCTCTCGTGTAGTCGTGTATTCACGCTCGTGTCCTTTCACGCCTCACATTAATCGAAGTACTACAATGAACATTCTGTTGTATTAAACAGTATCGCTTTTCTGATTGGTAAAGTAATACAATTGTAACACCAATTTTACCAGTGTTTGATTTGATGTATTTAATCTTAATTCTTAATCATGATATAATTTCACTAATATCACTACATTATTTTAAAACCCATAATATTACCTATGTAATTAATATTAACACTTTTTTTGTATATATTTCAATTCTAGTTGCTGCGAGGGATTGGCTTATTCTTCTCATTTTTTTTCTTTCGTGAACGATAAGTAGAAATCTTTATATCAGGCTGCATGACGAAAGCGACAGAAGAATCGGGTCTTGTTTACCTATGTTGTTTTCATAAGCTCTATATTAAGCAAAATTGAAGTTGGTAAGCTATTTGCTTAAACTATTGTAGTAATAATTGTCTAAAGTCTAATACGGTGTTGCAGAGCCAGAACAGCCTTAGAGTTATCAGTTATGTATTAAATTGAAAATAAGTTTTAGGAATAAGGACGAAAGCAATTGTGTCGCTAGTTGATAGAATAAAAAGTATTTTAAGCCACTTTATAGCTGTCAAGTATACTAGTACTAGTAACATTATGAAAGGGAAACGATAAACATTTATATTAACATGTATGTGAACTGTGATTATTTGGTTGTTCATAAGTTTATCTGTTTATGTACACCGGTTTATAACTGGTGTTATCATATCCCTCCACATATCAACACATCTATGATGCGTGTACAATTTGTTGGAAATTGAAATTATGAACATGCATGTATAAAGTATTCACATGAGAAACAGACATCTAACTTGGAGAATTATCTCACTTCCATTTGATGTTTACTCATGCTTCTCCTCATGTTACATGCTTTGACATGGTTCACAAAAGATAATAAATAGTACCAAGATAGCTTCTGTAAATATAAAAAGAACATCGAAGGAGATAAGATAACTGGAGGTATTATGTGTACTATACAAGGGAATGGGTTTAATCTGCTTTTTGATGCTCATAATACGCTGCAGGAATTTCAAAACTTCTAATTCGTTGAGATTATCTACTTCCAATCATCAATATATTTTAGAGACGTACTGCGTACGTACAATTAGAATTATGAACACGATATTTTCTTACAATTAGTATTTAATTTTGGTGTAGACGCTACGCGCATGTAACAAAAGAATCAGGTGAACTTTTATTTTTGACTATTATGTCAAATCTGTTTTATATTAGGATAAATTGGGATAATTAATACAATCGATTGCTTTTCTACTTTTTATCAGGTGAAAGTGAAACATTGGATTGGACTTAAAGAGGGGGACTGAAATATTGTCAAGATGGTTCCCACTTCAAAAACCATTCTCAGAGATTTTCCTTTGATTCGATTTTATGTCATTTTATTCCTCAGCACATTTTATTTTGGAGTCCAACTAGTTGTTGCTCATCTTACGCATTCGTTGATATTGCAGCTTGATGCGTACCATATGCTTTATAACATTTTTTCATTGGCAACATGCATTATAACTGTTAAGGTAAAGAATATGTATTTGTCATTTTTATCTTGTGATAGTTTTGTCATTTGTAGTATAATTTTTGTAGTTCGGTTAGATACAAATGTCTACAGATTTTCAATGTTTTCATGTTGCAGATGTGTCGTAAAGGAGAAAATCTAAAATCTACTTTTGGGTGGATGAGGATCAATGTAATTGGAGCAGTCTCTAATGTGTTTTTCTTGGCAGCATTGTGTTTTTCAATGGTTGTAGAATCATTGCAAGTAAGTTAATTTTTATTCAATACTCATTCCAGTATAAATACGGTTCAAGATATGTTACACTCAATTGCGATTTCTTTCAGACTATTTTTCATTTGTCTCACCATCAAAAGATGTCTGACAACATTTGGGTACTTTTTATTTAACTTTATTAAACCTTAATTCCTAACATTTCGTTTTTACAAAGACCAAATATACAAATAACGTGACTTTTATAATGTTTTTTAGGTCTTAATAGTTGGTGTAGTAGGCCTTGTTGTCCATTGTATTTGTTTCGGCATACTTGGAGGTACTGAATTACAATTATTTTCCAGGTTTATGTGTGTTCGTTATGTATATTTAACATTTATTTAATTATTCATTACTTTTCTGATGTGATTTGTATTAAAGGGTATACATTTCATCAAAGTAATTTCATTGGAGCAAGCCCCCAAAAAGAAGACTTAATAATTAATGCATCAGTTCAGTCATACGTTAAGAGAGGAGTTAAGGATAGACGAAGGAGGGGACTGCTTGAGATCTTCCGCGATTTTTACGGTATTTAGAAACTTAAAATAAATGTCCAAACAACTATTTTACCCCCTATTCTATGTACTTCGAAAGTGTGAAATCAAACCTATGTCGAAAATGTCGACCCAAAAACACGCAACTACGGTCAATTCAAATCTTAACCATCTCTAACATTTAATTTATAAATGCATTTCTTACTAGGAACTTTTCTTGTGATCTTTGTTGCCATTATTATGCAAGTGTTTAAAGACGACCCACCAAATTTATTGGATCCTTTAGTAACAATTGGGAGCGTATTGGTGCTGTCATTTCTGTCATATTCATATGGTGAGCTAAACATTATAATCAGTTTATTAACAATTTTACTTGAAAATATTTGACCATAATAATGGGTATATTGTTATAGCGAAAGAAGCTTGTCACATTTTGCTTTTGACAATCCCAGCTCATATCGATGTCGACACAATTTTGAAAGAACTGCATGACAATTTCCCAGAAATTTGTGATATTCATGAATTTCATGTTTGGCAATTGACGCCTGCAAAAATAATCTCCTCTGCCCACATTGTGCTTCGTAACGCCGACGGATATTTAGCCATGCAACATAATGTGATTGATTTTTTACATTCAAAAGGAATATCTCATGTAACATTGCAGCCAGAGTTTGTTAACGTAAGATTTTCCCTCTTCTTCAGTATGCTCTTTACAGTCAATTGTAAATAGCTTAAGTAAATTATTGTAACGTAATAATAAAATTAATATAAGACTCAAATTTTAAAGCTGTTCTCAGAGAAAAACACAACCACCAAACGACAGAAGTGTTTCTTACCATGTGGAGAGGAGGATTGTGAAGACAAAAAATGTTGTCTCGCGGATTCAGATTGTGACCATAGTCACTCTCATGGTCACAGTCATGGACAAAACCGTGGGCATTCTGAAAAAGTTGAAAGTAATGAACCCTCTTCTTCGTTAGAATTCGTTGGGATCAAACAGAGAGTCCAACATAAAGAACCAGAGGAAGATGAAATAGAAGACTTGGAACCAGAACTGCAACCTATGATTCAACAATCTATTTAAACTATTTTCATACTGTGGTGTGTAATATTTCGATTCGGTGCATTTGTTACCATATGCATTCATAATATTTAAGTAAATAGTCAAGCATTGTAATACATGTGTAGTTATAGTATTTATCTGATGCTGAATGCGTTTGTAAGGTATTTATAGAACTAAAGAGTGAATGCCTCCGATGGTGTATGTGTGCATAAGTATGTATACGATGCAGCCATTTTGCTGCACTCAAAATATCTGTCTTACCTACTAAAATGCGTCGACTGTGCTTTGCTTGCAATCGAACGTGACAGCAAATATGTCTTCGTGAAGCCAACGAAACTGTACCAAATAATATGTCAAATTAAGGTCGCTGTTTCATTAATTTTATAATTGAACGAGAATGTTTAACTTTAACTAGTAATGATGTACAAGAATTTTTTTAACAAAGATTTAAAAAGGCAATTTAATTTATAGATGCATTACGTATACAAATCGTCTTCCCATATGTCAAAATGTTAGTAATGCTGCAAATAACCGGCCATTACAGACACAATCAGATATAAACTGTTCATTTAAGGGTAAATGGACTAAAGGGTATTATTGCTTACCTATTAGTGAGCATCGTCTTTTGTATCTTGGATTCTCTCCGAAGTATCCATGTGGCAATGAAATAAAATAATGGTATTTTTCTGGTCGTGTTTTACTACTACTACTGCTTGTGCAATTGAGTGGTTTACACACGTATGCAAGTAGCATACTGATAATATTTAAGAAAAATTGTTCAATAATAATAATAATATATTGTTTGTACGTTTGTAAACGAATAAAATTGTGACCAGTATTTCATGGAATTGTATTTATTGATAAATTCTTACTTAGTGCAATGTCATTCACTTTTCCTAATTCTAAATGGCAGTGGAAACATCAAGACTTATTGACTGTATTCTGTATTTCAAAAATGTATTGTATTGTACCAACGTCTGACTTTCCCCTTAAGACTTTACGTACCTACGGCTCAATCTTCGAATGCTCACTTCTGTAAAATATGTTACTGTCGAAATAATGTAACCAATTGTAAGAACATATAAGGATAACTTTATATTTTCGAAATTCAAAATCGCAGAACGACTGCAATGGCTAGTTTCTCTTTTTGTCATTCGGTTTACATCAGGGTTCCTTCCGTACGTCCCGGTATGTAAGCCTGAGCTGCTGTAGGCACACTTGGAATTATTTGAAGAGGTATTATTTTTCAAAAACCGATTAAACCGAAGTTGAGCAAAATCCATTTTTTCCCACTTTTCGATTAGTCCAGAATCGCGACTCCAAATTATGGTACTGTCAAACTGCTGTTTGAATACAGCTTTCTTAGGAATCATCCAAGATGTTGTCAATAACATTACACTATCAGGAGAAATGAAAAAATCGTGATTTCCCGATTTGTCGACATAGTTTTTGTTCAACATGTAATCCATGCTTTGTTTATAAGCTACACATGCAAACTTTTTTGTTTGTGTCTGTGAATAGCATTCTTCATCTCCAGGATTTAAGTTTATTTTTGAGTACAACATCTTTAACGCTTTCCGAGTTGAGTTCTTAAGGTATATTTCCCCTGCTCCTCCACGAACTGCTCCATGCAACCCCGTTTTGTAATCGGAGCGTACAAGGTCACGGAAGGAGTGAGGTTGGTGTTGTATTTCCGGGAATGTCAAGGAAATCACTAATTTTGACACAAATGCTGTGGACATTATCATTGAAAATATTAACCAAAAAGCAAAATACACACGGGCAGCACACTTCCGTGGGCTCCGAATACTTTGAGACAAAACTGTAGCAAATAGTCTGAAAACGATTGTCCCTACAGTTATTTTCCCTGCTTTTTCACAAATTACGATTATGAAAGTAGAAACAATAAATGTCGACAAAATAATGAGCCAAAGAGTTGCTTGAAATACGTTAAAAATGGCTTTCCAAGAAAAAGTTGGTTCAGGTTTCCCAACTATGAAAGTAAGCCATCCATATGAAAACGGAGCGGTGAAACCAACAATAAGATTTCTGTGGACATTGGGTGTCGCAGTAGTACTGAAATCAGCTTTGTCATGTAAAATGTCACCGACACAACCAATCCATGTCCCATTTTCTAATTGTGACCCTGTTCCTCCAATACTATTTTCATCCACTCCTGTTGATGGAAACAAACGAAGGGTAAAATTATATTTTCTCATAGTTGTTTCCAACAAAAACTTTTCCGGTCCCCTGGAAAGTATCCAAATCCCGTTTTCATGTTTCATTATTTGCAAATATGCTTGGAGTTTCGTTGCAACTGTTAGGCGAAGCGTGTGACCATGAAAATCCTTCATGAAATCTGGAAACAAAACTTTCAAAGTTCTAGTCTTTCCCGTCGTTAATACATCACTTCGTACATGAGATTTTTGGGCTAAATAATGGGAAAGACAGTAAAAGCTTTCTTTGAGCATACAATTTTTAGATTTCTCTAGGGTGTAATTCAAACTTGATCCTGAGTTCACTGAAATCACCAATTTAAATTTTAAGTTCAGCGTTACAGGGGAGTATAAAATGGTATTAGCATTTTCAATTGGGGTTATGAAAACATAATAGTCTTCGTTGGAATTAGCCATCCAATTTTCATTCGGTGTAATGTGCGTGTCAAATGTTTTCGCAATTTTATCAAATACATTGTTAGTTATAGTTACAACCAAAGAACAGTAAGTTCTCATACCAGTTCTGAATTTAAAAACGTTGTTTAAGCTGTTAAATGATTTACTAACATTAGGAGTAAGATTGAACAAATCTTTTTGATGATATTTCTGAAGAGTTATAACCAGAAGATTAGTTTCATCCTTAAAGTTTGAAAGATTTACATTATCATGTACAATAATCAGTGAACAATTTCTGAAGATTGAATGTATAATTCCCTTAGCAAAATATATGCTAGATTTTAGCATATTACTGGAGTCGGTTGTAATAACATACCATTTGAAGCAAAGAGCTATAATAATTATTGTATAGTGTCTCATGATGAAATTCTAGTTCAGTGGCAGCTCACCAATAAAATCTAAACATCTTAACAACAATCAAACACGAAATATTTGATCCCCTATTTGGTTCTTAGTCTTGTTCATTGATAATTAAATCTGACTTTGGCTGCAATTTCTGCCAACTTTCCCTTTAGTAGATTTCACATAGACTTTCTCCGTAATTTCAGGACTTTCCCTTGACTTATTTCAACATGGACTTTCTCCACACTTTCTGGACTTTCCCTTGACTTATTTGAACATTAACTTTCTCCACACTTTCTCTTGATTTGGTTCAACAGAAATTTCTCCAGATTTTCTCAATTTGTTCCTAATTTTATAGTTGATTTAGGAGATAAAACCAATATTTACTTTAAATTTACACAAGATATGAAAACTCACTTAAAGATGCTTTGGGCCAAATAGCTTTAGGCGCGTATAATTTTGTGTAGGTGCAATCAATATATCAGCTTTTAAATAAGTCAGCTCATTAAACGCGCAACAAATATTCTGTACAAGGGATATACAGTAGTTTATTTCAAAATGACCTGTGACCTTTCTGAGACAGCTTTAGCTAAGTCTTTCTCCAGCCCATGTATTTGCCCTACGAACGCAGTGCAGAGTGTAGACTGATCACGCTGTATTAAATACACAATGCAATATGACAGAACAAATCAATATTAACAAATATGACAAAATTGCAAAAGTGATAATCATTAAAATAAAATGCATTAGTTGTATGAAATGTAAACAATGTAAAGTACATATTAAAGATTAACACTTTCTCCAAATGACATTTTATAAACGTGGTACGTCGCTATATTTATTTATCCTGTATAATTATACTTTCAATGTTAAAGTTGACGATGATGATTCGATATGTCGTTAGACTCTAGACTGTCTAGACTATGGCAATCAGTTGCCAATCTCAAACCACACTATAGGATTCTCCATAACAAGACAAATATTTACATATTAATGATCAATAAAATACACGTTATAACTTTTGCATACAAATAAGCAATAAAATATATATGTTACTATTTTAGTTTGTTTTAGAGCATTCTTTCAAAAAGAATGAGTGTTCGCAAATAAAGCTTCAATGCATATAATTATCGCCCAACCTTTCACACAGATGAATAATTCAGTTAAGTAGAATATACGCATATCATAATAAAATTGCTCTCCAGAATTCCACTAAAGTACATACATGCAATTCAATGATCGGTACAAAACAAACAATTAACGATTCGTGTTAAAAACGTGAGCAAAATAAACCGTGACATGTAAACCAATTTGGACGAAATGTTATGAAAGTTAAAGGTGAAAGTAGTAAAAGTATAACCATTAAAAAGAAATTAATGTAAAAAAGGTGCAAAATTACTTCGCAAAGTTTGGAAATGAGCCCTTCCACCTTATCATTAAGAGACAAATCATCATCTGAAATAAATATCTAACAATTTCCTTGTATGCAACTTGTTAAATAAAATCTTTGGCATATTATATATTATTATGTACAGACATTTGCATTTTTTAACAAACTTTTCTCCAGAACTTTCAGCTAAATATACTGATGAATGGAAAAAAGTTTTACATAAAATACAACACACATCAAAATTTAATGTTCTGGAATAAAGTGTGTAAACGCAAGCGCAACTTCTTCAACAGCAACACAACGTCGCCATCGCCATTCTCCACTCCAATCCGCTTTCTATTTTGCGGCTTAAAAATAGCTGATTTATGAAATACAGACCAATGTTTTAAATACGTTTGTTTGTGGTTTGAAGATTCGATTTTGGTGTGGAACTTGTTTGTTATTTGGCTGCTGGTCAAAATAATTTATTTTTCCCATTGTTCTTTTATTACCTCTTTGCAAGTTTGTATCGTCAGTTGTTAGTTGTTAGCCACGACGCTGAGGCTGAGCTATCTCTGATCAGTGATCAGGTTGGACTTGGACTGGACTGTTTACCTTCAACTTTGACATGCTGATTTAGGTATTTAGGCTCCAGTATCTCCAGTTGTACCAATAAGTAAGTGCCATTTTTGAATATTAAGTCGGATTAGTCGGTAGAATTCTTCAAATTCTTAATTATTTCATATTTAATCGGACTGTGGACTAATTATAGTATTACAAATAATAATGATGTTTTTGTTGTTTGTGTTTCAGTAGACATTCAAAATCAGAATGTCATACTCGGACAAAAAGGAATTTAAGACAGCTACAAAAAATAGGGGAGATCGGGATGGAGATTCAAAGAGGGAATACAGAGGGGATCGGGATGGAGATTCAAAGAGGGGAAACAAGGGGAATCGGGATGGAGATTCAAAGAGGGAATACAGGGGGGATCGGGATGGAGATTCAAAGAGGGGAAACAGATATGAAAGAAATGTCACATATGAAAAGAAAGATCGAGAGAAAAGGGAGCCTCTAATAATCCCTCCGATACCTGAAGATATGTTTTATGACTATTTCCTGGACGGAGAATCTGATGATGAAAATGATTTCAATCGTTATAAACCACTAAAGTCAATAACTACAGAAAACACCGATAAACCAAAGAAGGTTGTTGGTGGTGGACTTAACTACGATTCTGAACTAAATAAATATTTCGATGGGTTCAAGTTAAAACTACCTTCATCGAAAACACTGCCAATGTATATAGCACGAATTGATACAGATGGCTACGTATATCTTTACCCTGTTACCGATGACAGTAAGGTAAATGGGTACATAGTGAATAATTTAACTGACATTGGCTTAGTTCAGGATAATAATGGACTTTGAATTGATTGTTTTGTCATGTAGAAGACCGCTGAGCTAATCCAACAAGACATCATGACGATTCATAACAATAACGATGCTCTTTCATCAGAGGCAGTTAGACTCTGCAATTTTGACGAATTAATTATAGGTGAACTTGTTGTCGCCAAGATTGTTTGCCCTAAAAATGATGTTAATTTTGTAAGAGCGAAAGTTACTGATATATCTCTGGAGGCTAAAGAAGCAACAGTAGTCGATGTAGATACCCTGAAAGAGTATCATGTGCCAAAAGAACGTCTTTATCGAGCTTACCAAACAATCATGCGACACCCATTCCAGGTAAGACCTTTTTTGATGTACACTCACCTAAAATTTTTATATGCCACAACTTCGTCTAGTTGACGTTTAAGTGTTAATATAATATCCATTATGCTTTTCATTTATTTAGTACATTATTTTTAGGTCGTAAAATTCAGATTTCAGACGCTTTTCGAGGATACTAATATTGGTCAACAGTTATGCGAGTTGTCACATTGGTATCATAATCAACCTACCGGAGGATTCTTTTGCTCATGGGAAGAGGACAAACCAGGAGATATTCCAGTTGTCAAAATAAGTAGGTATGGATACGACAATTGGAATTTTGGTGAACATTTGATCAGCCATTTGGGCGCTATAATGGGGGCCAAGTGCCATTTGGTAGGGACCCTATATTCAAACTAAAAACAGAATTAACAAAAATGTCTTTAGTGACGATAGTTTAACCTAGTGGTAATGGTAATGATGTAATTTTTAGACATCCGGATTACATAAAGCACATATTTGTAATTTGAGTGAATCGGGTGACATATGGCTGCAGTTTCCGGAGCAAGACACGTCGCTTCTAGAAAAAACTAGGATTTTGATGAACGAAATACGGCCACAGTACGAGGAATATCTTAAATCTGGAAATTATAAATCCAAAATACATGATTCAGATATTTTCATCGCAAAGATTTCCCGCAACGTGAATTTATGTCGAGTTATAATTCATGAAGATTTTAGCGGTGTCCAAACCAAATATGCTAATCGGGAGCAAGAGGTAAGTAAGCATAAAATTAGATACAATATTATAATAAACAATTTTATCCGTTAATTTAATGCACTTACTGTTGTAATTTATACAGTATTACATGAATTAAACGAATTGCTATATTGTTTTTAAAGCGCTTAAAAGTAGAATGCATCGACTTTGGCACCCTTGTAGATGTTAGCACAAGCGAGATGGTTCCTATAGAATACTTTTCACCAATTGTCAAACAAATTCCTGCATGGGTAATAGTAATAATACATCTCAAAAAATTTTCTTTCTTTTTTATTTTGTAGTTATAAAAAATGCAAGTGGTGGCTATTCATTGTAATCATTTTTTTAACCCTGTGATAGTGTCAGCGAGTGAGATATGCGGGTGTCAAATCATTTTCCACAGATGCCATAAAGCATACGACGTCGGAATTCAAAGTTGAGGTCTCAAACCATGTTTAATAGCTGATTTAATTTTGATAATCAAATCCGAGTTTAGTTGGTTACTGATGATTCATACAATGTTTATAGATATGTGCAGAATGGCCAAACGATGTGCGCCCTTTGGAAGTAAAGATGACAGTCTTCCCTAAGGGCAAAAAAGGCAGTAATCAGAGTATGGATGAAGTTTTGGCAGAGCATCCTGAAACACAGTATTACTCTGCCGGTGAAAAAACACTACTGGACGAAGAACGACGCAGACTTTGGGAGATAAATGAGAAAGAATCCTCCATGAGCTTTAAAGTGGATGAAAGTTCGATACGAGCAATGCCAGACTTTATTGCAAGGCAGTACAGATTATCCAAAATGAACCCATTTGAAAGATTAAGTATGTTGCATTAATTTGTATTTTAAACATTTTAATTTTTATTCCCTGGATTGCTGATGACAGGCCACATAATATTATAGCTCATTGTTAGTAATAACTTTTGTGACTAAAATGTTCAATAGAGGGTCCTTACAATGGATCTCATAGTGGATTGTCTGCAACACCTTGGCTTGACCTTTCAGTGGATGGCAACAATAAAGGTACAGTCTGTTTAGAATTTTCTCGCTGTTGGAAGAGATGTTTCCGATTTAAATTGTGAATGTGTTTTAAATGTCTTCGTAGTTGTTACTACCTAATTAAATGTTTATTAACGATTGATTTTACAGAGTGGACTCGTAGAGAACATCCGTTGCCCTTGAAAAATGCTCCTACTCTCATCTCATCGAATTTGTTTAAGTAACTACACGAGGAGTGTGCTATAGTAGGGAAACATGCTGTAGAAATTCAGAAATTATTGGTTATGTATAATTATTGGCTTTTCCATATTTGTGGAATAATTGGTCTACCTATTCTATGTATTCGTGAAATAATTGATCTGTTTGTTCTATATTTTGTAAATAATTTTTCTTCCTATTCGACATATTTATAGAACAATTATTTGTCTACCTATTATATGTATTTGTAGAATAATTATTTGTCTACCTATTCTATGTATTTGTAGAATAATTATTTGTCTACCTAGGTATTCTATGTATTTGTGGATTGTAATACTTTCTACTAAACTTACATAATATTCTTGTGTTGTAAATAATTTCTACAAAATAGTTACATAATTTAGTTTTTAATTGTATCGTATTACTAATAATTTGTCTATTAAAATGTGTTCAATAGTTTCTTATTATACCTATAGAAATTATTATTATGTATTAGTTTTAGTAAAAGAATAGAATTTTATTTATGTAACTTTACCGTCGGGGGCATTACAGTTTATAAAAATGAGTGAAAACTGAGAGTTTTATTTTATTAATAATATCACTGAACTAGTCTCTATATGTAACTAATTTCAATTATGGACTTATGGAATTCATTTCTACACTTATTATTATATATTTGTTGAAATGAAAACTTCTGTGTCATGTTGATGCAGAAAGTTAAAGTGGGTTTACCTACAAATACTACAAAATGTGGCTTAAAATATGTAGGTAATTCTGTTTTCTCATGCTATTATCGACAATTTACTTCAATATTAAATCTTATACAATAAACTATTAATAAATCATATTTATTATATTATTATTATATAACACACATATCAATAAATCTTATAAACTTATGTCTATGTAATAAATTAAATAATGTAATAAACTTCAATAAATCAATTTTCAAGCATTATTTGTGCAACATCCACAACCAAACTACTATACGTGTACATACTGCATAACATGCATGTATCATATTATGTATAAAAAATCAATCATGTCGTAATCAATCATGGTGTTGACATGATTGAAATTGATTTATGTATTGAGCTTGAGCATGTAGCTATAGGCTAAAAGCGAGTAAAACTCGAATGATCTTTGTTGCAGTGCGAAATGATGTTTGCGAAAGTTGCCACGATAAGATTGCAATATTTTGTAGTGCGGCGGGAGTGTGTGGATGTGTTGGAGTGGTCCAGCTGTACTAGACGAACCAATTGGAATTTAACGCATGTAGATTCTATGTGGCGAGGAGGATACAGATGACAGATCTCAATCATAAAATTGCAGAAACCGGAAAGGATCACTGTACATAACTGTTCTCCAAATTAGTGACGAATATCAACCTCAAACAACAACTACTCCATTAGTTTCTCTCAGTAAAGTCACAGAAAATACAATATTGGACAAGGTATTAAAACATTCAACATTGGTGATTGGAAGTTGATATATTAAGACAATCTAAATAATTAACTATTCAAAAAAGCAAGGAAATAACTCAAAAGCTAAAAGGTAAATAATTAAACACTATAAATAGTATAATGTGGTGTATGGCCGTACTAAAAAGACAAGAAAATAGCTGTTTTTTACGATAAAATGTCATTTATTGTTCGTATTTGAGTTCGTTGTCAATTTTGCTGTACGTTCAACGTTGTACGTGTGTAATAGATTGGACATTAGAGCATACAATGCATTAATTAACAATTAAATATTATTTCATTGAGTTATATTGTTTGAAATTTAATTTACAGTAATACGACAGATAGTGGATATAATTACGTACGTTGTACGTGGTGCAACCCTTCAATAAGACGGAGAAGTCCGAAAGTATTCGGGTTTAAGCGGTCTAAGAAACTATACTCACTTCCGGCTGGACCTGTCACAAAAATCAATCATGCATAATTTGAAGTGGACAAGTTGCCTGTTATCCCTTTTCTTATTATACCTCAGCATTGAAATTTCTAGTGCGCTGAAAAAAGATGACTGTGAAGGTAAATTAAATTGCCGTTATATTCTTTACAACTTTCAACTTTGTGACTTTTTTGTTATTTTTCAATTTCAAATTTGTCATCATAATATATATTCGTATTAGATATTCGACCTCTTGTTTTAGACAATCGAAGAACTGGTTATATAAAAACACTTATAATAATACATACATAAAATATAATAACCCGTACTTCAAAAGATATTTTCCAACCATGAACCACGCGATATCACCGGACCTAATAAACCGATTCGGTTGTAACCAGTCGTGAATGCCTATTAACAATTCTTACTTCAACACTAAGAAAGTAAGAGCGCTGTTTCATTTTTAGCTGAAGTAAGAAAGTGGGAGCAGTATTTCATTTCTTCAACCAACAAAGTGGGAGTAATTTTAATTCTCTACTTTTTGAACCAACAAATTCAGAATCTATAGGCTATCAAGATAGTGATTTGATTGGTAAGAGCTTTCGATTGATATTTGTTGTTACAACCGAATCGGTTCATTAGGCCCCGAGATATCGCGTGCGGAAAATTAATTTTTTTGAAACTTTAAGGGGTGAATGCACCCCTTGGGTGGTATAATCTGAGCAACTGAAACTTGGAAAATATGATTTGAAGTACGGGCTATTAGATACATGTATTATCATAATGCGATTTTGCGATTTCATATAACCAGTTCTTCGATTGTCTAAACTAAACTAAAATACGAATAAAGCCTCGACTACACAATGACAAATGAATGATGAAATGTTTCTGAATATCTAAGCACTATTGTAGTCTAGTCTATATTAATTGTTTTCATTTTGTCTTTTATAAGTACGAGTACGAATTGAAGACTTGATTGATTTATTGATTATTAATTTTTTTACCCATGTAAATGTCAAGTTTTATTTCTTTGTAATTAATTATCGTACTATATTAATCCACCTTTCAACCTTGGCAAAGGGTCAATAAACGTCGTTTTGTACCCTTTTTGCTGCCCTTTTTGTACATTATGTCTCCGTGACCAATGTACTTTTTACTAAAAGTAAAAAATATTTGAAGTATTTTCTACCGCATTATTGAATGAATACCTAATAAAATATGCTCAATGTAAAAAAGTCAGTATATAATATAGTAGATGCATTGAAGCTTGCAAAGTGTGGAATTAATATAATTCGAACAATATTGTTTGATTTCTAGTTTGCATAACCGTGGTGGAGAGATTCTCTGAGTCTTTATCGGAGGGAGAAAGAAAAGACCCTAAAATTATCGAAGATAAGTTCAGAGATTATTGCAGTGAAGCTAAAGGCAAAGAAAATCGATTCGTGAGTTACTTTTAACTTAACATTTTAGTATTTTTAATAAATACTAACTACTTTAGAAACCACTTTATATACAACTGGAATTTTGTGAATGTTTTAGTGCTACTACATTGGAGGCCTTGTTGAATCAGCAACAGGAATTTTGGGTGAAATGTCAAAACCGCTGTCGTGGAATATGCCGTCCGACAAGATTTGTGAAAAGTTGAAGAAAAAGGATTCTCAGATTTGCGATCTACGATATGGTAGGTTACACTTGTTTTGCACCTTCACAATAAATGTTGTCTTCATTCAAGTTTAATCTAATTATAATTTTTTACAGATAAAACAATCGATTTAAAAACAGTGGATTTGAAAAAGTTGAAAGTTCGTGATTTAAAGAAGATTCTGAGTGGTTGGGACGAAGAATGTGATGGCTGTTTAGAGAAAACAGATTTCATTAAAAGAATCGAAGAACTGAAACCAAAATATGTGCGGAATGAACTTTAACAATCGGCTAGTACTAAGTCCTATACAAATATTGCAACACATTATTTATTCGTAAAAGATAAGTTACTAAATAAATGTTCTGTTTTATTATTTGTGGGAGGAGAGTCATTTTTTCTGTAGAATTTGTTCTAATGAGAGATTATTTAAAAGTTGATAGTTAAGATGAAGAACCATTGGATTGAAAGCATTTGTTATCCATCTCAAACCGAAAACGTGAAATTCTATTTAACATAATAATGTATTTTTGCATTGTATTCATTCATAACGGACGAAACAATTGCTCACAAATATAGGTGTAAGTGAAGTAAAATAATGTCAAGTATGCAGACGAGTTACTATGAAATGTTTGTTCATTGTTCATCTCCCTTCCCCTTAGACTTTAGATATGTAAGAGTGGTATTAGTTACTTACTATGAAAGTCAGCTTACTCATGTCAGTAAAGTCCAACCCATTATTTGAAAGCACAGTAAACAATCAACTTATGAAGTTTGTATGTTTTTACTATCACCCGTTTATTATCATAAACTTTTTCGGTGTACACAGATTTTAGTTGAGATCTTTTGTTATATTCACTGTTTATCCATCAATTTAAGGTTTGTTATTCATTAATTATTCACTACGATACTTTGTATAGTGACCCTATAATCGAAATAAATAATTTCCATTTGATCGTATCTGCATTCGGAATCATAAAATGTGTATTAAGCATACATGATTTAGGGTAACATTGAGCAGTAAATGAAATATTGCTTTTTAACAATTAATCGCTACATATTGTACATTAATAAGTTTCTTTACAGTCTCAAGTATGAAAAATAGGGATAGAATTCAGTGCTAAGTTACCTTTTTCCGGGTTTATCATTTGAAAGTGATCTTTAGGGTGAGCAGTGTAAATTACAGAAGAAAGCATTACCTACACCGTAAAGTTTACACGCAGGGCACATTGGAATTGGAACATTAGCTTTGTGTGTTTGACTGTGATTCTGGGCTTCACACTACAATATAATACAACACCACATTATACATACAACATGCACATGTTCGAAGGGCAGCTAGGTATGTTACAGAGTTAGTCGGATGGAGAAAGAAAACTCTCCGGGTTTGGATGTAAACACTCCAGTCTCGTTTCAACTTCTGGATGAGAAACGTCAACCAAAATAACTCTCCCACTTTCACCCGTGTGCTCTTCCACACCACTTGAGTGGCTGACTGCATGAGAAGCAATTCTCCCGTCATTGTTAGTTAGCTAACTGCTATTTACACTTGCATAAACACTAATTACAGTTTAAGTCATGGGGAAAGCTCAAGCAAAAAGATTGGAGACAATAGCACAGGCAAAGAAAAATGTGAAAGCAATTGCAGAGAAATTAAAGGACATTCCGCCGGAGGAACTAATCAAACTGAAATGCATACAAGCTGTGATGAGTGCCTTAGAAGAAGACAACAGCAAATCTAATTTTGACCCTGGAAAACTTTCTAAAGGCACCAACAAGCAGAATCATTCCATTGATCAACTTTCACAACCAGACAGTTCTGCAATGAAATGCTCGAACGGAGTCAACGAAACCAGTCTGTCTCAAAGATTTTATTTGACATCAGTTGGAAAACTATACAGAAGAATCGCCAACAAATATTTTCTCATACCAAAACGACCATCTAAATCCAACTTCTTCGGTGTTTTCTTTTCTTTTTTGGCATTCATCTTTTATTTTGAGCTGCACACTCCGCCAGGCTTCACACGGATGTGGCTTAAATGGGAAAACGTCGATCTGAGTTCTGTGGAGGTAATTTTTTCTACAAACTCTATTTTGATTCTACTTATTTTTAACTTTCAGTAAAGAATCGCAATCAAATCAATCGCATAACTACTATAAGCATTTCCGTTGATATACAGAGATCAACAAATAATAATAGTTCTTCCACACAAAAACCGTAAAAGTGACTTTATCACAGCTATTAGTACGTTTCATCTTTACGGCATATAGCATAGTATCAAACCTAGCATAGCCGTATTTAGGGGGAGTCAAATCCAATTGCCCCACCCCCGAAATCCCAAAAAAGAGATTATTTTGCCCTGAAAGGTCAAAAAATCGCAAAATTTTTCGCGCTACGCGTGAATCTAATGCATTTTAGGTATATTTTGGCCTAATTTTGCTCAAATTTTTCGGCACGATTATTGATACATATTATGTACCTCATGTTTGGAGTTTTGCCCTCCCGAAATCGATTTCTGGATACAGCCGTGAAACCTAGATATCAAATAGCGAAGGGCTATGGCATGGCTATAACAAAGTGAATTTCAATTTGTGCTTAGTTTAACTTTCATACTTTCACATTGTAACAGCTAATACATGCCAAAATATCGTAAAATATAGAATCATAAAATGCACTTAGTAGATTAGAACATGGTTGCAGACATTTGGTGCCAGGAAGGCGATGAAACAGTGTCACAAAACCATGAAAAGATCTTGATTTAATTTCCTGTGTTTTCATTCATCTGAGAAGATAAATTATACATAACTGTCAGCTCCTTCTACACTAAACTGCTCAGCAAATCTTGCTCTCCCAGTCTCAAAGTGGAATTCATTAATATTAATATTATGTGCTGTACTCTGCTCCTAATGTATTCTTGTTATTGCATGTGGTGTAGGTTTACTATGTACTTAGGTCATGTACATCCTTTATAATTTATTATTATCTCTTGTGCTGACTGACGATTCGTGATTCGCAGTAGGATGCTATTATGCAAAATCTCACTTTCTTCAAACTTTCATTCTATCTCATGTCTCTCTTATTCCTTTTCACAAGTCCATGAATGATCATGTCGACACATTTTCTATAAGTATAACATATTCAAAGGTTTCTCCAGAATAGAGACATCTCTTTTGACTTTTGTTTGTGTGTAATATTTACTTTATTCCACAGACTGGGAGTCACTGATTTCTGAAAAACAACACTCCGTCTGATTCTCACTGAATGAAAACAACAATATTATCAAAAGGGTTTAAAGAGTACTACGTAGTATTAGGTATTCTAATGCGAGGAATGTATTTCTTCTTCCCAAACACTACAATGTCAAATTATCTTTCTGAAGGGTTAGTTAATGCAATACAGTACATTGCAAATGCTCATGTTATGAATTATTCTTTCTTTCAGTGCACAATTGAAATGCCAAATTTTGCGATGGAAATTTTTCGGCCTCCTGTTTCATGTTCATTTTGTCACAACATCAGTTCTGTTGATCGTGTTAGCGAAATTTCTCCCTCTGAGTTTGAAAAACGGTAAGCTCAACATCTTCATTTAAATCTGAAAATACATTAGTTGTAATGCGTAAGCGTAAGATAGGAGTTCATTGAGAGTAGTGTAATGTGCAATTTACAGGTACATATGGTGGTTCTGATTAGTGATACGTAGCATAAATTGATGAATGTGATTCTCTATTCTATATAGAAATACACATTCATTCGATCGCTTCAGTACATTCATTCATTCAATCACTTCAATTAAAGCGATGATTTAACAAGCACCGCTTTCACAGTTGATAATACTTCAGGCATTATCTATTTATTATAAAGTCCCTACTACCTACACTTATGTAAATAATCAAATAGTATAACAGAAAATAACTCGTTATCTATCTATGTTATGTTGCACATTGGTAATACACGTAATACAGTAGTAGTGAGAAATACGTACAAATAAATCAACAATTGACCCAGTTCACTACAATGGACTATTTCCTCATGCTTCCATGAGCTTTCCCACGTTTACTTTCTCCAGTCTTCTGAACACTTACCTATTTATTTTACTCTTCTGCTTCACGATTATATACAATACCTTGTGCGTCTAGACAGTACCCATACTGGCACCTATACCATTTATACAAGAATAGTCTGTAAATATAACTAACCTATACCTTCAATGCCTTCAGTGTATTCACTTTATTAGACTCGTATACCTACCTACCTTTGTCTGTATTCAAAACCTGTCGAGGTTTACGCATCCCTCGTTCGGTAATCCATTCAAAATCACACAGAGATTGTATTATACACTGTATTTTCTACTGTTCTGGTCTGATTTTAATGAATAGAAAGTTAACGTGCTACATATTTCATTACTTGATGGCTATATTTTACATTGCTATGTATGTACTTTGTTTCTGTATAACAGTAAACACCTTTGGTAATGTATATAAAATACAGATATCATGCAACAGTAAGGTATGTATGCGAAGTTGTGATTGTGGTTCATGGACAAGTTGAACAGTGAACACTATCAACATACTATCAGTCGAAACTGTGTTCGTTAATGGTGCATAGGATTGTCAATCCGAAAAATACCAACATTATTTGTATTCTACTTAAAGGACTATGCTAGTCAATGAGCTAGAACTAGAAACATGTTTTAAACAAATTGGTGTATATAGCGAATACTTGTAGCCATTGTATGTCACAATGTTATACTTATACTATATGTACTGAAATAATGACTGCATTTGTATTATTTATATAGTTTTCTGATATTATAGTCTGTATCAAACATAGACTTTTGCATATAGAGAATAATAGACGAAATTCAGAAATGAAGCTGCATACACTGATGATGTATACATAATACACACATACCTACTAGCAGACAAGAAACGCTTGATTTCTCAATTTCATTATGACTTGAAATGTGATGCGTCTGCTAATAAGTGAAAGCAATTAATTCAAGTAGGCATTAAAGCATTTGGTAGATGCAGAAGATATATTCAAAGATGTCATCAGGCGAGATTCTTAATTAGTTCTGTGTGTGTATTAAGAAGTCAATAGTCAACTATAGATCTGGTTAATTATAAGATTGTTTTTCATAGTTTGACTTTTACATTTCAGCAAGAATTGAATGCATTAGACAGCTTAATTTCTTTCAAAGAAACTTACTTTCACCACGTAAATAGATAGCAGATATCTATTTAAGGCAACTGAATTAATATGCATACTAAGTCATCAGATAATATCTATGGTGAGTGTATATGCCCCTGCTGATGCAGTTTAAAACTAGTATTATGCTATGAAAAATATGGCCTGAATTCAATTAGTATTCAATGAAGCGTGAAGACATTCATTTCATGAATAAATCATGAAATCTTAAAACAAAAATGCCCTATGGTTGTAGTTCATGAGAAAAGAAAGGGGTAAACATTTAAGTTTAAGTACACAGTCAACAGTACATGCATTTGTTTACATAAGCAACTGCTGTTCTAAGGAAAGTAAATTATGTCTGTTTACGGAAACATTTTATCACCTTTCTACACACAGACTACAGACAGGAGTAATCTACACTAATAGAGTAGCTACTTTCCTACAATGTACATACTATAAATATAAGTAAAATATTAGCTGTACGATAATCGTATAGAACGTGCCATGTACAGCAGTTCAGAACTCTTTAATCTACTTGGAAACTATAAGATCATAAGTATTGTGAGTTAGTAGTGTCTGCAGCTGGAAGTAAACCGAACCTTATGCTGCCATCAACTTGTATTCTCATTCTTCCTAAGAAAAGCATATAATTTCTGAGCAACTTTCATGGCTACTCCGTGAAGAAAGATATTAATGCTTATCATTTCCTGCAGATATGCCTATACTGGAAGACCCGTTATCATAACTGACGCTATGGCGAATTGGACGGCACCTTCGACTTTCACTTTCGAGTTTCTCAAAGTAAGTTGCTCCAGTTATTTATTTGCTCTTTCTCTAATAACACACAGTATCGCAATATCTTTCACAGGCTGGAGCAGACTAGCGCATTCAATGTCTGTCTGTCACATAAAAATGAGATAATTATATTTACGAGTCTTACTTAGTCTGAAAGAAACCTATTGAAATACATAATACTTTATGAAAACCAAAATACTCTGATTCATCTATAGGCGAACATATAACAGCTTATTGATTTTACTATGATAGTTTTGAAAAATGCCATGCTCATGTTTTATGTTCGTATTTGATAGCATTTTTCGGGTCATGAGCTTTGTATGTGCATCATACACAACGCCTCCTTCCCTTATAAAACATAAAATAACTTGGCATGATTAATGTAGCTAACATTTCCCATTTATCTTTCCTTATTAGCTACTTTCTATTTTCTTGCAATCTATGTCTTGGATAAGTATACTCTCATTGGTTTTTAATAAGGAATTTACATGCTAATCTTTCCATAAGTGTAGTAGCAAACTTTAACAAACAAGTTGCTGAAGCAGAATAAACTATTAACATAAATTAGGTAGTAGGTACTAGGTACCCAATAAATACCCTTCTAAATTACACTGATAAAATTTATCCTCTTTCACTTTAGTAAGCGTAGACTGTAGACATAGAAGTATACATTTAATTTTTGTTTTCCGAATTAGGTATTATACTTTGAAACGTTTCTATTTCTATACAGTGAGGTTACATATGTCGACAGTAAATGAAACAATCTCGTTGTTGCAGATTATCTACAACAGTTTAAAAGGTTTTTCATCTGTTTTGCTGATTGAATTAACGTGACAACTTGCATTTGGTGTGACTTATACGCGCTTATGGAGGCTATCAGTTCTGTCAGACGTTGCTGCATTTAATGGAAGCTGAAATAGTAATAGAAGTTTACACTTAGAAAAATTATAGAGCGCAACAGAGGGAATAAGGATGGTGTCAACAGTGACGTGAAAAATTGGGTTTCAGTCTTCAGAGTGAGGCTTATCCTGATCCTCACAGCCTTAGTGCATGGATTCCCTTAGCAGGGTCATATATTATGTTATAAGAATGTTTTCATATAAACTGTCAAGTACTCCATTTCCATGAAATACGATTGCTATATACTCAAGGTGAGTTAGCACGTTAAGTACTAAGTTACTACTAGCTGGAGAAATATCACATATTCTTTCCGCAAATCGTCTTCGTTTCTCCCGTAAATGGAGAGAAAGCAAAGAAAATCTCGCTGCCACAGAATGGCTTTTCAACTCTGAATAGATATGTTATATATAACAAGTAAATGTATACCTAGAAAAGAAGGGTAGAGCTAGAAACTTGGAAATGAAATAGTAAATGATAGCAGGTACCTAACCTTTTTCGCATCTTTCACATACCCAGCAACCAACACACTAGTCTGTGAAATCCAGCTTGACAGTTTCTGCCTATTTATTCATGTATAAGTAACTGGGAACTTTTGGAAGGGCAATGAAGCTCATATTTTGAAGAGTTCATTCTTGAGAGTGTGTATAGAGTGTTGTAAGTACAATGTAGTTATTTTTTATCTTTAGAGCATCTACGGCGAAGGAAGCAGGTCATTAGAACATCTGGGAGAAGACTGCCTATTTTTTCCTTACGCAACAGAGTTTCGCAGTCTAGCTGAAGTTTTCAACATGTCAAAGGACCGAGCTAAGAAGCATTGGTATATCGGATGGTAAGTTCCTTTTTATATAATTTGTTGATTCTATTTCCATTCCATTCGCCCCAGTTGTGACGTTTTCCTCTCTAAAGAACAAACAGACACTAACACACAATGTATATAATGTTGTGTTTATATATTGCAACATTATTTTACGTCTGCATTGTATGTAGTTGAATGCTATGTATGCTGACAATTGCAAATGTACCGTGATACACCTACTTTTATATATAAGGCCTAAAGGGGCACTTATTATGACGAGTTTTTGACAAATGTTTGTCCTTAGTAGATTTATGTCGTACACACTGCGTGAGAAATGGACACAGTTTTACATTCTCGATGTTTACGACTTATACAGACAAACGTAATTCGCAAAAAGCATAAGCATTATCCTAGTGTAGTGTAGGTACAAGTCTACAAAATCTCTAGTTCTTTTTTGTGAAGTATTTTTCGTATTTATAAAATAGTTCTATAGTGTCACAGATTTGTGGCAAACTGTAATGATGTGACGACTTTTGTTTGACGTAGGCATAAGACTTTATCTACTGAAACCTGAAAGCACTAATACTCGTTTAACGTTTCCACAAAAGCAATACTATGAGGCAAAGGCACAGGAAAAACTAAGTCAACATTGGAAACATCCACACTTCAGAGATGCTTAGGTATCTATTTATAGAGAGAGAGTTTTCACAAAGGGCCAAACAGTGACAGATGAGCTTCGATTCAAATCTACTGCATCCATCCTTTTTTCTACGTAAATGTGTCTCCATGTCCTTGTGACAGCAGTCATTATTGCTTTGGTAGCAGGATAGTAACAAAAACACCGATGTTGTTCTAACTAGCTTGCCAATCCATAACAGAATAAACAAAGGCTGTAGTGTTTTGATCTTTTTGATGGCCAAATTCAGTCTTTGACTTTCTAATTAAGTATCTACTTACAAGTATGTATTAGATTGACAAAACAAGCAAACACTCCTATTGTACGGTAATATGAAATGTTGAGGTTGAAATCATAGTCGTGTCTCCGACAATCTCATTATGGCCAATCACTTTTATCTGTTTTATTTGGTTCTAGTGTTTATATTATACATATTTATACAAAATTTTCATATAATGAAGGATGTCGGGTGTAGAATGTGTACGTACGAAGTGAGTCAACTATTGTATGGCAACCATTTTGTTTGGAAAAGTAACAATGGCATCTGAAATATATAGCTATGCCTTTGTTGATCGAACTCTGAATAAGAACGTCAAAGTCGAATGAACGTAAATGGGAGATGATAATGGAGAAGGTAATTTCTATTCTAGCATAGAATGTCAACTACACCAGGGGATATTCAATTATGTAACAGTCAGGCTCTGTAATCCTGTTTCAATTATGAGATGTATGTAATTTCATACTGGTTGTGTGTAGGTTGGTATATGAACAAAAGCCGAAATTCAATCTGTCCGAAGGAAATGGATTTTCCTAAAAAAACAAATAACATTATGCAAAGTATGCGAGAGTTCTACTTGGTTGCTGAAACTGTCAATGTTATCTCATGGACATGTTCTTTCTGAGTGAACATGTCACAAGAACAAACGACGTTTTCTCTTGGTTTGGGCATTATAAGTAAGCCCATGACTCTGTACATACATAATTTCCGTTCGTATTCATTTCAAACTCTAATCCAGAGATTTAGTTATACATATGAGTCACGAAATTGATTTCTCGATTCAAAGGAAGCCGAACTTAAGAGAGAAAAAATAACTTTTGTTTCCATTTGTAGATTCGAGGAAGATGTATACACGCACAACTTCTTTTTCCTTATAATGCATGATACGTATTATGATAATCTCTGGAAATCATTTCGTATGTCGAAAATGGAAACTGCTGCCTGAGTGATACTGGCAAAATGCTACAATTTCGAGACACATTTTAGCACAATATGCTCAATAGCAAAGAATAAGTCAGATGTCTAGTTAACCCTTTCTCGTATCCATCTATCCAGAAAATTGAAAAGATCCTTCGGTTTGCAAAGTTTCATTTATTTATTTAGCAAAACTCTATTTATTTTTCCAACGTTTATACATTCACAATTCCAAAGTTTTGCTTTCACATACTTGGCGATAAGAAATACAACAAACAGTAATACCTAAATGCATTTATGATGTAGCGTCATTTTAATAACTACCTAGAAATGTACTTTATTGCTTAGGAGCAGGGAGTAAAGAATGTTGCTTTTATAGCTGTAGTAAGTATTACAATTTGTGTTTTTGTATATACCTATAGGTGATATTTGTATATATCTGCAAATAATGTTTTCTATTCAATTCAACACATTATTTGCAAAACATTCCTGTTAAAGGCTACAGATTAGTTCTGCTCCATTTGGGCTCATCTCGAATGAATTTCTCGTCGTAAGGTTGTGGAAGTATTTTTATTTGAAATACATCTATTTATAGCTTAGCTAACCACAAAGAAATGTGAAAAGGAAAGAATCATGTATATACTCCAACAATCCCAAGCAAGCTTTGTACAATTGTATATAATAGCAATTATATGTATAGGTATATATGATTTAGCAATGGAAACTATAAGCCTACGTTTTATTGTACATATCTGAATAACTCACACAACTCAAACCTGGGTTTGAGTTGTGAAATACACAAAAAACCTGGGTTTTGTGTGTATTTGCAGTTATAGTACTCTCTCTTTGTTTAAACTGTTCTATACTGTTGATTTATTCCTAGTAAGATGAATTTCACAGACAGATATCACAATTATTTATTTTAGAACTTCTAGTATAAGTTAGTCTCACTATATAGATATAAAATGTACACAACATTATTTAAAAATAATAGTGCAGCGAAGTTGTGGGTGTATCAAAAGTGTTTTTGTTTTGTAGAACTTTTGACAATCTTGAGTTGAGAGAGTGAATAAAAGTATTTGGAGCACAACATGGCTACAGTTGTAACTCAGAAAATAAGTTTTGCCGTTCATCTACATTTTGTGACAGAAGTAAGACGAGCAAAGTACATTGTAGGCGTTTAAATACTTTAAGCTTGTGAAAGGAAAAGCTACCTGATTTTGTCGGAGAACACCGATGGCGTAATACCATAGTGTGACTACTATGTATGTCCAAAGCTTGCGGCACAAAGCCGCTTATCATCTATCGTGATGACGCGGCCGTAATCCTGGTTTAGAAAGAATCAGTTTCTCCGTGACCTAACTTATTAAGTTAGAATAGAATTAACAGAAATTGAACACTGCATACAAATCTAAGATTACAGGATCACATCTTGATATCTTACAAACTAATCGTCCTAAACTAAAGTAATCCAAAGAGAGAAAGCATCCAGCAAAGTGACACCAGGGAGGAGAAAATGGTTGTGGCGGTAGTAACGACTAAGTACGGTAATAAGAGAGCAAGTCTGAGAGAAGCTTTATAAGTGATTCTTCGTCGTTCCACTGAAAGTCTGTCAGGGAAGAGTAAGTTCTAAAGGTTTCAAGATTTACACTGATTGTGCACGAAAGTCTGGAAACCAAAAATAACTCCAGTGCATGAAGAATTTTCTCTCTTTTTTACTGGCTCAGTTTCCCCATTCAACCTCCTCTCCCTGCTACAATTACTGTCTGTACGTTCTACTTACATGGATTTAGTTCAGTTGACTAAAGAAACTTAAAATCGCTACTCTCATTCTCAACTAACTTTCATTTTCTTTTTTCGGGTCAGAGCAAAGAAATAATATCCTGTCTGTCTCTCTGTCTACCTAAGTAAATAGAAGTTCAATGAGTTCCTCTGACTCAGCTTGACTCTCCTCATTGTACTTAACCAACAAAAGACCTTTCGAATGGAACAATCGACTTAAGTAATAGTATGACTGTACGCTTCATTTCACCCACTTTCCCCGCAAAGCTCCCGTACTTTCTTTTCTTCCATTCCCTCCCAGACTTCCTACCTAAGTATTTCTCATAGTTTTAAATGGGTTGTACACAATTTTTGGTTATGTTTATAAAAATATGCCAAGTTTTGATCTGGAGGTCTTTAAATTCTGTTTTTATCTTCTTCATGGTGCAATATATTAACTTTTAAAAATAACATTTATTATTCTATTATAGAAATTCTATTATTCGTGTATATAGTAGTACCTACTTAATAGAAACAATGTAATAACTGCTAATTATTCATGCAGTGTAATGCATATTTTTTGGCAAAGAGTATAGAAAAGGACGCTTTAAGTGTCAAAAACGTCCTCTTTGATATTTTTGGTAGTTTTCATATTAACAATGGTGTTTCATATTCTGTTTCATATTCGGTGTATCTTTTCTTGTTAACAACAATAGGTTACTGTATTATCTGAGAGCGACTTGCTCGGTATATACGATAGAGTAGTGTGTATTTCTCTACATCATTAATTTTGCATTACAAAGCACATGCATCTGACACTAAAGAAGGAACACCAAGATATTGTAACACCAAATTATTGTAATAATTTGAGTTGAACACAGGCTGTTGACAAATTATAGTTATTGTACCTAATTAGTTTTGCACAGTAGGTAGGTCTTTATTTCCTAAGTGCCTATTACACTTCATGAATGAATGAGTATCTACCATAGCCCGGCATACACTACACTATTTCGCGTGTAAGTGTAAAATAAGTGTAAAAGTGTAAACTCTACACTAT
>JAQFYB010001676.1:0-30521 GCA_034694085.1 Pogonognathellus longicornis
GTAGCGCGAAAAATTTTGCGATTTTTTGCACCTTTTTGGTAAAATAACCTATTTTTTTCGGATTTCGGGGGGGGGGGCAATTGCCCCCTTTGCCCCCCCTCAATACAGCCTTGACACACACCATAGGCGTAGCCAGGATTTTGTTTCGGTGGAGGGTGGGGGGCTAGGTAAACTCAAAACATGAGGTAGAAATGTGCTTATTTATTTTTAATATTTGAGCAAATTAAAATAAAAAGCAACATGAAATGCATAAAAATTCGAACGTAGCGCAAAAAATTTGTTGATTATATGTACTTTACGGTAGAATGACCTCTTTTTCCTGGATTTAGGGGGAGGGGGCATTTGCCCATTTTCACCACTGTCTACGCCTGTTGTGCACACATATATACACATGTACCTACACACATACACACATAAAGGCATACATGCTCATAGCTAGATATATTTATATTGTAGGCATTGTTGTATATTGAAATAGACATGCATGTAGAGTATTGCAGTCTTGCAGTGTGGTTGCCTAAGTAAAAGCGTAACCAGAAAAAACAGTTATGTTTGAATTGAATTGAAAGACGAGCATCTGCTGTATACGCTCATCCTCTTTTCCAAAAATGACTTTCTACGGTTTAGTGAGCATTCTGGTGGTGGTGGATTTCTTGTGTATGGTATCTTTTAGTTTGGTGGTTGAAGAACGTCAAAAGAATTTACTCAGTGATAAGTCAATCTTATTTCCTCTGTATTGATTTGATAGTCACTTTTCTAACTAAAATCCTCATCTCCGCTCCATTCGATTTTTTATACGGCTTTCTTATTTTGGACTTATTAATATGAAGGGGTAGTAGTCTAATAAATATTAATACAAATAATTTTATGAGCTTACAATGCAATGTTTTAACAGTTTAAAAACCGTATCAAAGTTTCCTTTCTACCTTCTGGTTTATATAGGAACACTAAAGCTTGGAAAGTCAGCTCTGGTAAAATAGAGTTCTACTCCACCCCATGCAAACCTCGGCAGAAAATAATTTGCATTTATTTTTTTGGTTTTACAACTTGTTAACTTAGAATGAGAACAGGCACTTGGAGCATAATAACAACTAACAATTTCCTGCTCATATCAGCAGGTGTATCTACTAATTGTGTGTTTTACGGGAAATGTATCCAGAACTATTAATTATGTCGTGTTACATTCATTCAATATTCTGCTGTTGTAAATCGTAACATTGACTCGTTATATAAACCCCTGACTTATAATTGGAAATGGTTTGCCTTTGTTAAGGTTTTACTTTAATGCTGGACTATTATTAAAAATGAAATAGAAATGTTTTTGGATCATAAAGCTCTGGTCTTTCAATAGAAACACTAAAAATACATTGTGGAAAATTATGTAGTCTCGACTTGATTTATACGTTAATAGCGGAATAATAACGTACGTGCTTCAATGTAGATTCACATTTCGCATTTCAAAATGTAGTTATTACAAGTTCTGGTTCAATTTCTTTTGACATAGTTTTTAATATTTTTATACATAAATGGAACTACAATTCCTATTTGTTTCAAGTATTAGATAATAAAAAAATATTTCCTTTAGACTTTTAATGTCAAACCACTGTAGCATTTAAAATCACTCCACTTGAATATTGTATTTAGTAATCATTGGAATACTAAAGGGCTATAAATTTGTACTTTGAGTTGTAGTTTGAACCGTCACACATAAATGGTTTTCAAGTTTAAAAGGGAATCAATAATACATGCGAGTTCTGTAAAAGTAATTTGTTTGAAACAAAAGATAGGAAAAACAAAACATGGAGCTGAGATTGAGCAAGAAGAATTGAGTGGGGAGGGAAGACGGAGAGTGCTAGGTGCATTATGCCGTGGGTGTTTATAGTGTAAATATCCATGATATGAATTCTGGATAAATTACATGTTGCCTTGATCGTAAGAGTATTATAATTGAAGAGGGATATAAATTAGGAACACAGGATGTGTTGCTGTATAAAAGTGGAGTGAGTGATGTGTATATATTTATTATGACTATCATTGAGAATGAGGAACTCTTGAGGGGAAATGAAAACATGGCCATTAGATATCAGTCGACTATCTGTAAGGTATTTGTATTGTATCTTCCTATATCCTCCTCCTCCTCTTCTGACTCAATATAAAGGAGAAATGTTTTGTAAGAAATTCCACTGCACTGGTAAATTGGTTTACTGGGATTTCCCAAGAGACTCAACGCCTTCTACTGGCACAACACATGTAGGATGAAGTTACCTATAGAGATATCACAAGAGATACATCTGTCTTGTATCTGCACATTGAGAATGTTGGACTGGCAGTAACTAGGAAGCTTTTATAACTTATACGACGACTGATTTTGAGAGTCAGGGAAGGGCAGTGGTTGTGTCAGTCTGTTGCTAAAGTACGGAAAGTGTCTTCCTTCACAGCATTGCCTAACAAGGTGAGTTTTCTCATGAAGTATCTCTTCAACCCGTCCATCTTGACAGTTCGTGTTGTTTGAGACACGGAAAACTAAGCGAACTAAACCCGTTGACTAACTTCCTCTCGTAAACTCACTAACCATTTGCCAATCGTTTCACAGAATTCAAGATTCAGCTCAGTCCATTATAGCAATTCATTGCATCCCATTTTTCTGCCAAAGTCCCCTCGGTATACTCACAGCTGACTAGCACAAGTGTACACACAAGACAACCTATTTCTTCTCCCTTATTTTCACTCATTTTTGCATCCTTAACTTTCTCCAATGCTCTCATTCTACCATATAAATTGTAGCACTAGTACACTACGTTTCTCACTTCCTGTTCTGTACTGACGAGGATTATCCGACAATAACTAACTGCAATACTCCGCATTCCGCGGCTGAGAGAAATGTAAAGAAACTAAATAGACGGAAAGAGTGGAAAAATTGAGGAGTCTTTGAAATATGTTGAAATAGTAAACTTCTTTTTCCTCTTCTCCACTATTACGTACATTGTACATACATACGTTCTTTTACCTACTGCAGATTTTGGTAAAAACCAACCCAACGCCACTAGCACCACCATCAGTACAAAAGAGGGAATAAAAGTCTCCAGTGGCTGCCTTCTATTATTCACTAGTTTCGTGACGGAGTTTTTCCAAAAGCAATGTGTAGGGTACGAGTAGGAAGATACATTTTATAAGCCCTACTTTAAACCCATCATTATTACATATACACTATACGTGTACAGAGACTTTAGTTGTACCGCATCCTTTCTAAAAGTCTTATTATGTGTACTAGCAATAGCACATGTATTTTTATAGACTAACTAAACAAGTACCTACTAAATCCATTGGAGTTCAGAGAACTTCCTGAAATGTATGTGAATGGAGATGCGTTGTTGTATATTGAGTTGTGAATGTGGTTTGGGTGGATGATGGAGATTTTACACACAAGACTTTCATCTGTCGGCTATTTGTGTCTTGTCATGTCGGCTAGTGCGGGAAAAGAAAGTATGCACCGCACAAATAGCTACAAAAGCTAAAAAGGACAGATTGTGCTCACTCAAGACAAGACACATTGGGGAATTCCTCAGAGTTTCAAATCACAGCAGACAATGAACTGTTCAAATTCCATTTTTTTACTTTTCGCATTGCATCAGCAGCAATGCAAGCAAGGCATTGACACTTTTACTAGCCAGAAGTTGCATATCAACGCTTCCCCTTCCATTATTTACTACTCAGCTATCTACAGCTACACAAACAACGTTCTAATGGTGAACAAGGGATTTTTAGCGGGTGTTTTCAAAAGAGTTCCTACCCAAATTGCAGACAGCATTGTATACTAATTTATGTATTCTTACTTGCTACATGACAAAGAAGTTCTTGTTCCTTGCAGTTTTTGAATAGGTACATAGATACCTAGTAGCTGTATAGCAAGTGCGGGTACTACTACTAAGAGCAAGACAAGGGATACGGGAAGACAGAAGGATGGCGGAATGAGAATGATGGCAGTGCGGGTCTTTGCGGACGAGAAGAAACCAAACGTGGGAAGAAAATGAAATAGTTAGCTGCATAATGCATGTGAGTAGCGTAGTGTGAGTATTCCATGGGGTCTCTTGGAAACGCTGATCCTCAGGGATAACTCTTTCCTGTCCATGCATTTTGCACTCATGTTTTACAAGACACTAGAGAAATGGGCCTGACACCAGTTGCCTACTAAAGGTTTCCCAAGCCACCGTTACAAATTGTAACACTATCATGTAGCCCTATCATTTCACTTCTTTCTTTTCCACCACCAAACCATTCGCTCCATACTCACACACACATACATACATACCTACACACATATCGCTCACCCGGACTATATGTAGCTCCAGCGGAATGCCAACACCAACCCAAAAAAAGAAACGAAACGTAAGGCAAGTCAAGACGGGCAATATCTGTTTCTTGAAAGTCACTACACTGCCAATGACTACGAACATTTGTGCAATGCTGGATTTTCAGGCCTGGATTCTCAGTACTGACTCCAGCGAGGTATGTACTGGATCTCCTTGTTCTAGTTCTAGTAGACAACCAGGTTTTCTTCAATGTATTTCATACTTACATCCCGCACACGATCTCCTCTCAAGTCTTCGCTTTTCATTTTTCCCCCGTCCGTTTCTTTGCATTCAAATCGAAAGGAATTTCTTGCCGTTTGTCATGACTCTTCAAACTTTCTAAGCAGCACACATATTTTCTCCTTTTATATTCTATTCTCACTCCCATTGTACGTGTCTTTTCTCTTTTTCTACCGTTACATTACATACAATGTTACACCATTCAAGAAGTCTTCACTCACAATTATGAAACCCATAAAAGTGCTTCAATGACTTCAAAATCATAAAACGGGAATGAAACTTGCCTCTATGGTATCAGTAATTACAATTATTTATGGAACGTGATATTTGCAAGAAATTATCCTGTCTTCATTTTACAATTGTATTGTGCAGTTACAATTGTATGCATCTTTCAGATTAGTGGAATAATAGGTGTATTAAGCGACATAATACATTCAGTTGACTTTCTTCTTGTGATTCACGATTATCACATTATGTCAGGTTTAGGCCAAATGTTTTTGAAAAAGGATCAAAATATTTTATTGTGACAGCAACGAGTATTTTGTATCTTACAAAATTTGTGTGATCTACAGCATTTTTTATTTTCAGGTATTGGATACTACTTTGTATTTTATTAGTAGACCCAAAATATTTTCGACCTAAATCCCAAAATCTTTTGAATAAAAAAGTGCAAAATGTTTCAAGTATAAAAAATGTGCCCTATAACTAATCTTTTGCGGGTATAAAATTGGAATGAGTTTGTTTTATGCCTTGATACTATATCATCCATGATATTCACAAAGTCGTTATCAGACTTTTTGGCGGTTGGGATTTGCTATTAGTTTTGTATGTAAAACGCCAACGTTAACAAAGCTGATAACGACTTTGCGAATAACATATCGGCGATATTGAGTATCGCTTATAGGTTTTCTACTTCAAATATTTAATTGCAGCACTTGATGTGAAATTCATTTAAAAAAAATCTTTCTGTTTTATTTATTGTATCAGATATTTTTGCATATTGTAAAATTATTTTGTATTTTTAAGAAACTATTTTGGAAAATATATTTTAATATATTGTAATTTGGAGGAGAGAAATTATTTTGACTTTGTATTTGAAAGAAAAAGTATTTTGGGAAGGTATGGCTACTTGTATAAGTAAGTAAAGGTGAGGACTAAGCACGTATATACAATTAGGAATATTGTGTTAAAATATATATGTATTTAGGAAACTGGACAAATAAGATAATCCAAGCTGAGACGAAGTTAGTGGTGGAGTGAGGCGAAGACCTTTGGACATCATCTCGAGGATTATGAGACTGAGTCCTTCAATTTCAGCGACCGAGTCATTACTCCCAGCTCTCGACCACGAAATCCCATTAGAGTTACCACATATGTTGGCTCGTCATTAGATTTCTTCCACTCTTGTTTCGTTTCAATGTCTCTCTCTCACTCTCCCCGGTTTCCTTGCATTCCACTTTCCATTAGACAAAGCTAAAGATCCAATCAAATCTTCAGCTAAGCTTCCTATGACTTTTCTGTTCTGCTCCGCAATGCTTCCTCTCCTGTATTTCCCTTCGCAATAACCATAGCACATGCTACGAAACGAAATACGAAGCGAACTTTGAGAACTGGCTTGAATACGGCTTTACGTGCATCGAGTATTATTCCTAGGAACTTCTCCAGTCCAGCCACCACAGCCCTTGCCTCACAAAATACATTTCTTCCCCCTCCCCCGTTTGATTCCCGTTTAATGTCGACAAAGTTTCACTCCTTCCATTGTATTTCACTGTGCATTGTGTATTCAGCAAGACTCTTCAATTAAAATGCCTGATGACCGTAATGAAGTGGAAATGAACCTATTTCATTCCGGATATTGCCAATACCTCCCATTCGTTTGACATTTTTAATATCCCGTCTCAAATACAAAATGCTACAATACGCTACCCATTAACTATTTATTATTCTAACGCTTCAACACATAATATGCACACTTGTTTCCTGTCTATAACTATAACCACCATGTACGTATTTATTGAATGGTTTTACGTCTAACGTTCTTTTGACTACTTTCGTTCAATGCTACACATTCTACCTACTATTCCTCCAGCTTTGCATTCCAAAACAAAATAATATGCAATATTACACATAATCAATGGAAATCATGTGATGAAATGAAACTCCTAAGCCAAACCCTTAGGTTACCTAAATACCATTACTTTGCTACTCAACTGGTGTCACCCACAAAATTATCCTTCTTACTTTTTTATTGCTGTGACTGTTCCGTATAAAATGAGCGTTAAAACAGAAGCAGTAAAGTGTGAAATGTATATTATATTATGGACAAAGGAAATGATTGTAGTAAATAACCTCGAAGCTACACCGTCAATATATTTATTAAATTTTATGTTTATATAAAAGTAGATTCTCCTTTGCTTGGCTTGATGAGACAGCGTGAAACACTCTTCATTCGCTATTGACATGGAAGACTGTTTTTTAACAATGCCATCTCCTCACTTAGAGTATTAGGTACCTCTACATCAGTCGTGCCAACAGGAATGATTTGAGAGTTTCTATAATTAAGTGGCAAAAGTGGCAATAACGAAGAGTCATGAAGTGCTGATTGAGTTGGTGGAACTTCTTCTGAAACCCATTAAAGTTTAACAGAGTTTGTGTAATACGAAACGGAATGACAATCAGTGATGTCTCTGAAAGCTTCACACTCACTACTATGCGACACAAAATAACAAAATTCAGTTATAAATTAAATTGAGTCATTAAAAATTAATTGTTAGTGACTAAACGACGAATAAACCATCTAAAAATAGTGAGATCTTTGGGTGGTTTATAGAAATAGACTGTTTGTTTGTCTGAATGTTCTCACTATTAGTCAATAACAGAACGGTTTGAAAAAAATGAAACTTGCTAAACACTTTCCATGAGTCAGATGAAAGAAAGGTGAAGTTGAAAGACAGAGTCAATCGGTCAATGCTATTCATCGATGGCACAACAATCAATCGATGTTATACTAAACTTTGAATGCAAACAACCAATAATATTGCAAAGATTGAGTAATTATTATAATATTATTGATTCTTACGATGGTTTCCAATATGAGTTGGCTACAAAAACCGTATTACATTTCATATTTTAATGAAGCTTAATGAGGAATTACGATGTGCTGATGAAATTCGAAACAGTTATACAAGAGTTTATAATTTTAACGTAGACATCATCCTGGAAATCCTCATGTGCATTGAAAATTTATATGTGGTGTATCTGCACAGATACATGTCTTTAGTGTTACACTTTGGATTGGATTGCAATAATATGCAGCCATTGTTCGATAACTATCATGATGGAATTGAGCACGCATGATATAAAACTCTAATGAAACAACGTGTAAAGAAGTCATTCATTCTATTCCGCCTCAGTTCATTGTCATTTTAGTATTGATTTGATTTTCTAAGGTCATAACATATTTTCTACCACGAACGTCCTACCTATTACAAATTGGAGATTATTTATAATGTTGCATTTGCAAATATCAAGCAAAGTACATCTATAAAAGGTTTTTAAAGGTGTAATTCTAACCAGTATAATATATACGTTGTTGTACGTATTAGAGTGTAAAAATCCTTACCTACATTTATACAAGATAAAGCAAAAGAGTGGGATTATGACTTGTGAGAAATGGAAGAAAAGCAGCGCGACAAAAACTTGTGGATGTGTGACGTTAGGGAAATGAGAAAGTTTTGTGTGCTTTTATTTTAGAGACATTTGAGAGTAAGATGGTGATGTGATGGTGATGTTGATGATGATGATAATGATGAGGAAGAGGAGAAGGATGACGAGTGTGAATTGTGAATGTGATACGACTAATGACCACAAAAAGGAAGTCAAATTTTTCTATTAGTTTTATTAGAGTGAAACGAAGGAGTAATGGGGTGGGTGGGTTGAAAATAAGAAAAGAAAGAAAGAGCGTGGAGTTTGAAGCATTATTACATGATGGTGATTTGATTGTCATAAAAGTCGTAATATTCTACACTCTCTGGCAGTATGGAAATATGACATGCCATAATGTCTTAGTGCTTCATCTATCTCGTTGAGTTGGTGGAAGTAAGTAGAAGTAGTGGTGGAAGAAGGTACGTCAAGCCGAGACAAAGTCAGAGAGTGTAAAACTTTATTAAGGTAGGGAATGGGTGGCAAGAGTTTCAATTTGTTCCGCTTGTCACTTGAAACATGATGAAAAACAAGTTAAATGGCTTTCTTTTTTTCGGGAGTAAAAGGAAAGAACACAATATTATCTTTACGATAGGATTATATCTAAGAAGAAACAACTTGTCTGGCGAATGTCAATGTTTATAACCACCGGGCTGAACATATTGCTTCCCATTATTTCAAACATAACGGGTTACTCTGTTACATCAAATTTCTTTGAACACAATGGATTTACTCTCCCCTTACTTGATACATTACCGCCACCAAATAACAACCTCCGCTTCGGACTTTTCAACTTTACGGCTTGCTCTAGCACCACTCACTTCCTCCAGTTCATGAACCATGCAAACTTCCCTTCAATGTACTCGTCCCTCCGTTATTTATAACATTGTCAATTCACCAAACACAAATAATGTACGCACCTCGTCTATATTTCACACTATTGCCAATCCTAAAATACCCAATCGTGTATTTACCTATAATTTTCCAAGTAAAGAGTTTTATTGTACAAACTTGCACGTATGCATGAATTACTTAAAATCCATTTGCCTATAACAAGTAGCATCACTGTCTAAGAAAATGCTACAGCAACTATTTTAATAATAGAATCTTGTTTCACTTTTGCTACAAATAGTTTCAACAGTTTATGCTATACATTATGAAACAAATGAAATTAGTGTTGTTTGAACCTCCTAACACCTAAACACATTAGTTCTTAGTTTATCTATAAAATGTGACTATAAAACTTGACTTTTATTCATGTTAAAACACTTACTGTTAGCTGTACTGTACAGAGGGTTTAGTTCCACAGCTATTGGTTACATTAATACATAGTAATTTTTCAGTCGTAGTAATTACTGCAACGAATTATAGGCGGACAAACAAATCATTTAAACTTTAGGCTGCGACGTAAGCTAAAGCATTGTAGTTTCCGTATTAATAAATTATGGTTATCTGCAAAGTAAGAAATACGTGTAGGTACTATACATTCCTTAATACAATACCTATCTATAATATTTACCCTCGGTTGTAGATTCATACTCCAGTCAACCAAGTCATGATCATCTGTCATAGTTTTGACAGAAAATACACTCCCACTTCATTTCACTGTATGTAGGTTCATTGCATACAATACAATAATAGATGGTTAAAAATAAAATACCATGTAAGAACTTCTAATACTGACTTTAACACGTGTTATGAATTCAACAAATGCGTGTAGTGTATTGTACGTAAATCCATTCCCTAAAATATACCTACTGATGACTAAAGTAATCTCTTCAACCTTTAATATTAAATCATTGCATTACGTGATTACGTCTTTATTATTATTCATTTAGCTACTACACTATAATTTCATGGAAACTTTCCGCCTGGTTGTTATTACATGCCGCAATCATTTGTAATTGGATTCAGTGTTAAAGTCATTACTGCTCCATCAACATTCTTGCCATTCTTAAACAGCATATATATACATATCACAAGTCAGCTAGTTAATAATACAGTAAATATGGCAATAAAGTTTTACCAAGTAAAACTTTTCTAAACAAATACAAAAATACGCTTAGGGATTTAATTTTTCGATTGTAGCTATAAAAAAGCCAGAATGATACCTTACTAGTAAAATACCATGTACATCGTTTCACACTTCACAGTGTTCAAAGCATATTATAAAGTCGGCAAAACTGATTGATATTATTGTATGGAATCGACGTTTAAAATTCAAAGTCACTGCAATGTGTTTAAATATTACTAACTAATTACTAACTTTAGTGTGACTACTCAATTACTGGTTCAACATAGTGAGTGTTAGTTGTTAGGTATATACTTTGAAAAATGAACCAGTCAAAAATAATTCTTGTACTACATACCATAGCAGCGAATGCTTACAATTAGTAAGGTACAAATTCAAACAGTAAGGTTTAGAATGAAAACAGTTTTGCACTTTGCACCTGATGACAATTCTCGGAACGCCCCACATCACTCCGAAGTGAAGTTCAATTATAATTATAATTGTGTTTCGACAACATCTTTTTGTAAATTGCAAGCATAGACACAGAGTAACTGACAGTTTGGGAATGAATAGCTTTTTATGTCCAGGAATAGGCACATGTAACATAAATACATAATATAAGCTATACCAAGCTCCATTTCATTTGACTCATGTTGCATTCTGGGAACCGTTTTGTAGCATGTAATTGTAAGAACTACTAGTTCCTGCACTACTTTCCCTATGTTGCATTGTATGCATGTTGTATGTGTGTAGTCAGAGTGTTTCAAGCATTAATAGTAGACTGAATGAAAGTAAAAGTGAAGGAAAAGCGTATAGAATGGATGTAGCTGATGGCTGGAGGAGAAACATAATAAGCTATCGGGTTGAGAGTCGACATGACAAGATGGTAGAAAGGGACGGAAGGTAATTAGAGAATAGGAAAATTTATTTGCAAAGGCAGACGGATCAGAAGCCATTAATGGTGCTAAAAGAAGGCAGAAAGAAAGAAAGGCTTCCCAGCTAATTATCTATAGGAGAAGACAGATAGCTGACAGACATCCACAAGAGCCAACGTTAACTCACAGCTCGAATTACAACTGGCTCTTCTGGAAACATCAATGAATCCACCACTACACTTTCTATACCACTACCAATAATACTACACATGACTGTATCTAACGTCCACAGAACACTAGGGCAGTGCCCCTCTCCCCAAATCGAAAAGTTTATTTTACCTACAAAGTGCCCTAAAAAATTGCGAAAAATTTATACTTTTTATGTTGATTTTGGCAAAATTTAGCTCAATTTTTTCGCGCTACGTGCGCTAATTTTCATTTATAATGATATTTTGATGTTGATGGCCCCCGAAACCTAATCCTGCATACGGCCCTGATACTACAACAAATATAATACTACACCTTACACACTGGTCTTATGCCTCACCTTTCCTTTCCCTCATCCACACTGTGTCCAGGTCCCACAGTCTCCGTCTCACTCTTTTATTCCTTAAGTTACTTATACCAACTCCCAATACACTCATAAACCCATATTCATCTTCATCATTTACTAACACAATTAAACAACTCATTCATTCACAAATAATAATAAAAATAATAATACGTAGTAATATATAATAAGATACACTATAATAATACGGGTTAATGTCTGAATGAAAGAATTGTGATGTTAGAAGGAAATAAATAGAACATGAAGTGTATTTGTTGGAAGTATTGTAATAATATTGACATTGCATTGGTGTATGAATGTTGGTTGAAGCAAGTTGGGTGCATTGCATTCGTTCGTGTTCAAATATTTATTATACCTTGGCCCATTGCTTCACAAATGTGTTACGTTTACATTCTAGATTCGACTCTGTTATTATTTCACCCTCTCAACCGTCTCACATACATTTTAGCATTATAATGTAGACTGTAGACTTATGAGATATAAATGTGCTCTGTTTTGCTTCATTTATCAGTAGGGTATTATTATGTAGGGTAGAACTGGGGGTAGTATGTCGTGAAGCAGTGCACTGTATATGTTTATCATATCATCATGTAATATTATGGTCGTCGTGTGGAATGTAATAGTAACTTAATGTTATGTTATACGGTTAGGAGTAAGTGTGAGACGGGAAATGTGGGAAAAGAGTCCAAATGGAGCAAGAAAGATAAAAATAAATTATAATATATGTTTCAACCTTAGGTACACCTATCTTCACTAGCTGCCTGTATACTACTATATACTGTAAGCAAAGGAATACACCTAAACAAATTTCAAAGAACATTTTATCCACAGTGAAGCAAAATAAGCGACTGTCTGTATTTCGCTTGACTTCACTTTTTGCGACAAACGACTGCACTGACATTCATGCTCGATTATTGTATACCACTAGAGTATCTGAATATTTTATCGTCAATTTTCGAACGCCTACCTATATTCTTTTACTATGGAATAAAAATATAGACACAATGGGAATAGGCAAAACATTATTTTACTAAGCTCATGTAGGTTTACTCTGGGAATCATTTTATTGACACCTACAAACAATAAATCATCTAATGCATATTGCCAACTGATTACAAACATGTTTAATTATCTTTCGGATTTGTAAGTAAATTAATTATATCTCAACATATATTTTGCAGTTAGGTACACCTTTTAATTAGTTAAAAATGAACTGTCTTAATTTCAAGGCAACCTTTACAAGATTTAATACTAGTGAGACATCCAAGGTGGGATTGTTACTAAACCTTGCTCACTTACAGTTTCCGTGCGCTCACCTTAGGAAACGTCATGACGCACACGGGGAGAGAGAATTAAATTTTGTGAGTAGACAAATAAATAAAAAATGTGAATAAATTACAATGCTTTTAAATCAGATGTATAAAACATGTTGGTTTCTAGGACAATAGCTCAATTTGTTCACATTTTTTATTTATTTGTCCATTCACAAAATTCATTTCTCCTCGTCGGCCATGTCGTTTCCTCTCGGCAACTGTAAAACCACGGCAGAAATAAGCGTATTTTATAACTAAAAAAGATGTTGCTTTAGAAAAAATATTTTAAATTAGAAAATTCGTAGCAAAAAATAACTTGTGGAGCACACTGTAAATAGAAGGTGTGTAGCTATACCGGTAGCTGCTATCATGAAGAGTAATAGAAGAGAAATCTAGGAAATGTGGTGAGGAATAGAGGAAAGGTGATGAGGGTGTATTTACACATTTGAGAACATTGTATGAACAAGCACAGCATAGCACAGCATTAGGATAGTTGCAGTAGTGGCGGTGCAGTAGTACTATGAGCTACTTATGTGAATGTGAATAGTCTTTAGGGCCAGGGAAAAAGCATTGCATGTAGTATGTGTGAAGTTACATTGTGGAATAAAAGGAAGAGGAAGACAGACAGACGAAGAAAACAGGGTAAGTCAACTAAGTCTAGTAAGTCTTAGGAGAACATAAGAAGCCTGATAGAGTCAGATAAAGTTTTTCTTGTGTAGGCCACAGAGAAAATCCAACTGTAAGTTGTCATATCAAGGGAAAACACACTTTCATGCAGTCTCTCTCTCTCTTTCATATTATCTCTTGGATGGATGCAACTCTTTTCTTAAACACCAAATGTCTACATTTTTCCGACTTTAGCAGCTAAATCACGGTTTCTCCAATTGGGACTTGAGGTCCGAAACAAATTCGCCATCAGCAATATGGGTGTTCTAGATTTCTTGTAGTACTTCCACGTTTCCCTTCAGCCTCTCCCCAATTTCCTCCTCACATTTCTCCAATTTCTAAACACTACATAAACATTATTTCCACACCACTATTTACTGTATTTAGGTTAAGTGAAGGGTTTCTAAATTACTGACCTCCAAGGAAAAACTTTCTCTGCAACTTTCTACTATAATCTCATACATACATAAACAAGAGCAATGGTGTCTTTCTCGGAACATGCTAAGCTATTTACACGTGACTAGCTTGTAGTTCTTTAATATGTGAATTGAAAATTGACATTACATACAATAAAAAAGAGGAATTATCATTGTATTTACTAAAATGATTTAAAATAATGTAACCTTTGATACGATACTCTTTTTAAATGCCAATAATTTTTGCAACTTTAACTAAAGAGCTCAAAGTCTCTAGCAATGCATTGAATATCTTCTAGATCTGAAGAGGATAGAGTGAATATGTGAGTATATGTACATACTGTTGTAGATTTAGTGCATTTCTAGAAACAACATGGAAGAGGAATAGGAAATTTGGTAAAATGAAGGGGCGGATGGTTTCCTTTGGTAATCCTGCATTAAATGCTACACTTTAAAGCGAGTGATTGTCTGGTGTAGCATTCTGGTAGAGCAGTAGGGGGATAAAATAAAATCCAGTTCAGCTTTAAGTCCATGGCAGTCTAAACGTGGAAATCTCTTTGTAATGTAATCATGGAAAGTCAAGTGAAGGAAGGCGTTCAGATATCGCGAAATGAATTTCTAATGTGTGTGTTCTTGATATAATCATTTCCGTGTCTATGTTCTGTGTATGTGTGTACTGTGCAACATTGGCACACCGAAACTTGCCGTTAGTACTAGTGTTTGTACCTACACACTATACACAACATAAAGTCTCACGCTACTCTACAACTACATAACACTGAATGAATTAAGGTTAGAGCTAAATAATGAGGAACTGCTTGCTTATAAAACAGTGTTACATGACAAGTTGTGCAGAGAAAATATAACATCTACAATTTCAGCCCCCATCTCTAATCAAGTTACAATTCTCAAGAGTATTGTCTTAAAGCTCATTGCCAAACCCAAATAGCCATAGTAATAATACTTGTCCTTTTGTAATTCGCCTGGTGGCTAACATAATTCTAACAGCATCAGCTTTGTACAGCTATTCTTCGTATAAACTGCGTATGAGACGTACCCACCCAGACACATCACATACCTTCCTAGATTACCAACCTCCATATTTTATACAAAGTATACAATACCAACCCGCCTAAGCTAATTAGTGGGCTCTATAAGTATTCTTCACAGGCTAGCATTATACCCGTATGCCATTGCACCAGGTTGCAGCAGTTTAAAATATTCGGTTCCTTATTGTTCCCCGAAAATAATATAACTTTATAATAAATAGTCCGAATCTATATAATACGAGGATGACAATTAATTGTCACTCTTATCATTCATATCATATCTTAGCATTACTATGAAAATATGAGTCTTTGTTTTACTCATTGCATACAAAACCATATAAAATACATAACAAAATGCAAAAATTATTATAACCTTTGAAAACGAACTGCAGCAAGAAAACAATTGTAATACACGACTCATATAAATATGAATTATTTCTTTGTGTACAGCTGACTGCAACTGACTTCTTTCTTTATAACATGTGAGTAATGTAGCATGCAATGATTTACCTTGAACGGGTGGGTGGGTGGATATTGTGTATACTTTGCACAATAGCATGGTGATGTAATAGCTGTAAGCCAAAAGATTATCCAGAGATTTGATCCTTATACATACATCAAATATTTATTCCGAAAAACAAGCGTGTAAATTGTTCTTGCAATATCGAACCAAAAGGAAAGTTTCGTTTGTTTATGATATAAAGTTTGTTCGTAATCCATGGTCAAGTTTATTCATAAATCTTCCGGTGCTTCCTTCCCATCATTTAAGACAGAACATGAATGTTTTCGTAGCCAAGAACTTGCATGGTTGATTTTCGAGTCAATCAATACTTAGTAAAACTATAGAAGACAAAATATATTCTGGTGTTATTTTTGCGTAATAGCATGCAATGGTTTTGTAGCACATTGGTTTAACAAATTAGTAATAAACCTAAATCACACGTCATTATTCTATTTGTACACAAAGGTAGCTGTACAAATAAAATGCATATTGGTTAGTGTTGTGTGGTAATGTAAGGACAAGGTTATGTAATAATAAGTGTGTTGTAATGTGGATTGTAGAAATGGGATGGTGAAGTAATTGACAATTTGTTCTCACGTTTCCCGTATTGACTATAGCAATCAATTAAGGATGCGTGTAAAGCGAAGTTAGGTAAAATAACAAGACAAGGAGTACAAGTCTATATTGATGTCGATTGACGTGAAACGGAAACATATGCTTTGCGTGTCTGAATTTAAATAGTAATCAAAGTGTTTTACTGACTAAACGACTCAAAAAATCCATAGAGGAAGGGGATAATCGAAAAAGAGGTAAAAGGGTGGACTAAGAGTGGAAAAACTGAAAATAGCATGCAGTGAAACACGCACACAACTCTTGAAAAGCAAAGAAGACACAAAAACTCGGAAAGTTGAGTTAAGGAAAGGGAAAGGAGGGAAATAAAAAGCTTCTCCTCTTGCTCGCCGCTTTATTTCGTTTCATTTCATTTCCTTCTATATCCTTCTGTTCTTGTTGTAATAATGAGTCGAGAATTCGGCAAAGTAATTTCTATTTGTACGAGGAAATGCTCTGTGGTGTAACTAATGTTACCTAAGTGAGTGAAAGAGAAAGTCGAGTGAGAAAAAATGTTGTAGTAAACACATCCACGAGAATGCAATACTAAATTCTATTCCATATACACATAGCTATACATAAAAAACTCAACTAACTCAATACAGCATAAAATATATAAATAGTCTGCTATACAAAGCTTGAACAACTTTAATCTCAGATCCGCATCACATATAACTACATACATGCAACTACTATACATAGAACATAATAATAATAATATCACTATGTTATCTGTATATATTCATAAAACACACGCACTGTATATTCATCCAGAAAGAGCTACAACTTGTTTTGTTATATGTAATAAAGTAGTTGTAGCTATTAGTAGCATAGAAGTGATATATTATTGTGTTTTTGTGTGTATCTAAAGAGTAGGAGTGAAAAAGAGAAGAAAAGTCGAACAAAGTAAGTGAATTGAATGAAATTCAGAAAGTTTATGAAATATGTTGGCGGTTTGGTTTGTCACTTTGTCAGTGGTTTGGGCTGCTGGGGGATTGCGGTGAAAGTGATCTGAGAAGTCTGGTGTGGGTCTGGCGTCATCATCACAGTGTAGTAGTCGGAAGACTTTGGTGTCTTTTTGTAGGTTGGTTGGGTATAGCTGTGCACACAGAGAGACGGAGTGGAGAGAAGAGTGCAGAACAGAAAAGACATAATTACAGCGGATTTATAGAAAGTTTTGAGGAAAAAGTTGTTGATGAGAGATGATGAGAGTGCTCAACGAGAAGAGTTGCTCTTTGTGGACGTTCATATGTCTCTCGAGATAAAAAGGACATGACAATTAGCTCCTTGACACTGCCAAAGAGACAATTAAGCTTCAGTACACTACTACACTGACGAGACGGCCTCTAAAATTCATTTCGTCTTCAAAACATGCTGGCTGGGTTGGGTCTTGAGTCAGAGGAGGAAGAAGATGAAACTGAGAATACTTTCCGTGCCCACAAACACACATACACATACACATCTACATACACTCATCTTTTCCTCTCGCCCCTTATTCTACTTCCAGCTCTCTATTCTCGACTAATAATAAATAGTTGAGATGTTTTATGGCTCCCTCTGCTAACCCGCCTCTGCTTTTCTAACTGTTACTTTATGCATGAACACGTCCTTCATATATCCCAGTGCTTTGCTTACCAAAACAGTCGCAAACGTCTACTTTCCATCTCCTCATATTTCCACACGGCTTTCCTTTCTCTGAGCTCTGATGTGGCCCTTCTTGAATCATAACGTGAACGTGTAATTCTCTAATTTTCATCTGGAATTCATTTCAACAACACTATTTGCACATTTTAACTAGAGAGATCTTATAACGACTCAGTTTAATTTCCACTATTCCAGTGCACAGTGCACGGATGAACAGAGCAGCTAAACGACTTTATGATCAACCCTCTCTCTCCAAACACACAACAATTTTAGTCGACTTGAAAGCCTTTGTCTAACTATTCTCCGTAATGCACTATTTAAATGAATGCCTTCACACGTACCTCTAACTATTTATACCAGTATGTATGCAAACCTGCACTTATTTCACACAAGGGCTTGTCACACATCCCATGCTTTGTCTCCTTTTGACAATGTTTTGCTTTCTTCATTGCTCATCCTGTACCATGTGTGAACATCACAATGCACCACTCTATCAGCAACCACTTCCACATACAACCATCCTTATACCGCTTGGCTGGTATATTGTAATGTAAATTAGCCCGTTGAGCCGCTCAAGTACAGCAAAGACGCTCCAAATTCTCAAGTTTCAATTTTCAATGTAAATAATACACAGCCACACTCGTATTTGTAGAATGACGATTATGTGACAAACCATGTATTGCTTCGTGTCTCTATATACAACATTTCGAAGTGAATAAACGTGCATCAGAAATATCCACAGGCACATAATAAGTACATTGATGATTTTTACGAGAATTTTAGAAACTTTTCCACTTACTTTTTAATTTGTACTTTGGAATAAATTACCTCCTTGTTGATATGTAGGTATACTAGGCTTCAGTTGAACTTTAGAATGCTGGTAGATATTAAAAGATTAAATTCTAAAAAGCATCCGCCCATATATAGTTCATTTAGTGAAAAATGCTTAAACTGCAGCAATGCCTATGTGAAATGTGACTGTGTAATGTGAAATGATACTACTTACATTTCACAGTATCTTTTAATGCTTTTTAACTACTTATATCAGACAACTTAAAAAAAGGTGGAAAACAATTTTAGACTCAGATTAAATAAAAATCGCTTTATTAGTTGAAAACGGAGTATCAATGAATTGCTGCTTTTATATTTTATCCAAAGTCTGAAATGAACATAAAGCATCTACATACATTAAATATATTCATTATTGTAGAAGTCTAATTATTTTTTCTCTGGTTTTCAATTTTAGCAATCAAAAAATATTAAATTCCTATCCGTCTTTCAAGAAACTTGCTTTCTATTTAGCTTATTGTCAATAATTTTCTCTTTTTCTATCTGAATTCAAACAAGATTTTTGGAGAGTAAAATTTGAAATAATAAAAGAACGAAATAAAAACTAATATTTTATGGACAATATTATTAGAATTATTCATACCTAGTACTATTACTTGTTTTTCAATAGTAAATGTTATTACTGCTTGCTTGATGCAGGACTCATAATGAATGTATGAAAAAGATCCTTTTGTTGTACTATATTGCAAAGAACACTTCATTTACTCGCAAATGAAATAATAGAATGATGATTGACAGAATTAATTTCATATACGTTAAATTCTCTAATGTATTTAATTATAAACGATGGCAATTCAAAACTCTGACCGTGACTTCATTGTGCGTATGAGCAAAACGGAGACAAAGCCAGTAATAAACTCCTGTTGGATGATATTGATATAAATATTTTGTAGTATGGTTGAACAAATTATAGGTTTTTAATTCGATTACTTATAATATACACAACGTAATCCGTTGGATTTAATCGACATTGTACCCGTTGAGGATAGAGTAAAATTTTATTTCAATTGCTGCTGTTATCTTGAATCTTCATTTCATCGCCTCATTAACCAGCTAATCTATATACTTACTACATTATTATAGCAATTTCATATATAATATTAGATTACGTAATTTATTTTGAAGTGTACTTATAAGCCACAATTGAAACCGCACTTAGATCATGCACGATAGAATGTGCGTACGAATAATAGCATAATGTACAAGACATATTTTCTATACTGCCAAATTATATTTGTAATTACCTACGTGCAATAGCCCACTTCACAAAAACCATGACCATTCTTGCTCGCACAAAGTAATAAAATATACATCACAGTGTATACTAACCTACCTACCTTCCCTTCTTACAGGCTTATTGTTATTCAAATCAACTAACGTGTTAAAATTATTCAATAGCGGTATCCTTTCCTTAGAGATGCAATAAAAACGACTACAATTTGCTCGTGCGATTTTTGGGTTAAAATTGACATTTTCATTACATGTAAACTTGTTCTAGTTTCAAAAGATGGCAACTACAGTACAATTCGCAATTTTGAAATGAACGTTAAGCCGATACTAATTACAACATACATAGTAGGTTGTAGGTTGTTGTAATACAAGTAAAAAGTATGTTTGAGTTGCGAACTCTTTTAATAAGCACATTGAGCGAGATTGAATCTGAGGAAAGTACAGAGAAGTAGTATAATTAGGTAGGTACTCGTGGGCACAACAACTAGGTCGGTAGTATGTGGAGTGCCGTGCAGTGCATGTTGAAAAAATGTAATGGAGATTTGAGAGGAATGCAGTGGAATTAGTTAGGAGTATTTATTTTGCGTTGAGTATAAGAGGAATCTATTTGAACCCCGCGTGGCGATTGGATTCGGACTGAAGAGGGTTGTAACAAACCAGTGCCTTGATTTTGGAAGTTTAAAGATATTGCGGGTTTGAATTGGAATGCAGACAGGAGAGATAGACTTAGAGTGACTGGATGTAACTCTATGTACGGACACGAAGAACATGAATTGGTAAAGACGAGAGTAGAATTCGAGCAGGGCTGAAATGCAAAGCCCACATGGTTTGGGTTTCACTTGAAGCCTCAAGTAGGAGATTTGTAACAAAAGCCGAAATCGGGACGGAACAGACTATTTTGGCAGTTACATAATAAAAGATCGCGTAAGTCTTTCGTGGATGTGAATACAAATGACCACATCACATAGCGAAGCAAAAGCTCACTCAGCTCATCCCATCACAGTCGATCGTGTCAAAGAGACGAAGGAAAACAATGGAAATCCACTGAGTTTGTGGCTGATAAGGATTCACAGACAGTCAACAAGTTCCCCCGATCACATTCACATCACACCACCTCACATAAAAGCACATCAAAGACTCTCTTTTCCACTCATACTCCCAAAATTCCCTTTCCCATCCACAATTCAACTGAACCAGTTTTTCCGATGTGAGAATCATCAGAAACTGATAGTATGGTATTATTGGTATTATAATACACCACCACACCACATATACACACATACACACACACACATACACACACGATGCACATCCGCTCAGGATCAGATCAGCCCTCTAATCTACGCACGTATATTATACTTGTGTACACACTCTGGTGTACATACAATGGGTACTCCGACAAATACCCGGCAAATACTCATTCCAATGCAAATTCAATCAAATCATTCTCGCTGAGTAAAATAGTGTTGGAAGAGTGTAGTGGGATAGTTGTAGGTATGTGTATGTACAAGAGGCGAAGAACATGCAAAACAATTGTAAACAAAACAATATAAAATCTTTCCAACACTTTCCAACCATTCTTCCCACCGAATCTTCTGACAAAGCCAAAGAACACAGCCTAATGGCATGCAATACAATACAGCCCACGTTGTTCGTTTCAACAATAAAGCATAAAATGCATCCATGGGATAACCAAAGTAAACTGAAAATAAACAACAAGGCCAGTACTACGATGACTGTTTAGTGTGTCTCGGTGTGGAAAAGCCGATCGTGAAATAATACAAGACATGCTAGTACTTTACCTTCTTTCTACAAGTTCCTGTTCCTTTTACTTTTTGCTTCGCATTACCCTCCATTTTCTCACGCGTTTCTTTTCTATTCATTTACATTTCAGTGAAAGACTCCACCACTCTCAATATTGCCACTAAACATGCACAATACTACTTAAACTGAAATAACATACCCTCCACCTAAATATAACCATAACATATCCGTTCAGAACACAATTCACAACCAATGTGCTAGTCTTTCTAAATTTGAACTGTGTTATACACTCTGCTATTATATCATAGGATACAATGCAGCCATTGTAATTTGCCCGGAATACTCCTACAACAATGAATACAGATATATAATATTCATTCATATGCATGCATGCATGTATGTACGTACCTTAAGAAAATCCCCAGCTTCTCGTTTTCCTCTCAGGAAGGGTTTTACACGCTCTCGCACTTACAAGGTCTACACCAGAGTGGTCCTCTGTGTAGTATTCTTCTTCTTCTTCTCCCACGAGCCTGCTACAATTCACCCACGTGATGTGACACCGATAAAAACTCAACCAAATCACAAGCTATCAGATTCACAGAGTTCAAGTTCAAATATTCTCAATACTCAATCAGTCCTCCACAAACTCTCCAATTAAACAACTTCCCCTTGTACATCTAAATGAACAATCCAATGATTTTCTTCTCCCCGGCTATTTTCTTTGTGACTTGACTAGCATTTAACAACAGAAATGAAAACAAATCCCCATGTCTCAACTTGACACATAAATTACTTCCCCCCTGAATCAATTTCTCATCGTTCTTCTTCATAAATTATAGTAAACAACGTTGAACTGAACTCCAGTTTATTATGCAGATGCACTAATGTACTCTTTTCACTTATAATTGAACCAGAAAAATAACAACCTGACGAAATCCACTTTGTCTGCAGAGCAAACTCTAAATGTTTCATTACACCCCTGCAGTATCTTATGTCACTTTCAGTTTCTCCCTTCCTATTCCTTCCTTCCTTTCTATCTCTCTCACTCTCTCTTTATCCCCACAGCCCTAAAGCTTTTTTTTTCTCTCTCTCTCTTTCCTATCCTACACAAATTATTTACACTTGAAAATTCTCAGCACTATGTCCACAATACTCTCTCTCCAACAATACTACATTGACCGTATTACGATCTTACTTTTCTTATTCTGGACTTTACGGAGTGAATTAAGATTTTGGTGGCCGTACATATATGAATAGTATTTTGCTCCCGGTTGTGTCTGAAGAAGGAATGTTCAATTTTTAGCCGAGAGTCAAGATTGAAGAACTGAAGAACTGTGTGTGTCTCTTTCTCCCTATGTATCTTTGAGTGGTTGGTTTTGGTTGACCTATGTGTGGTGTACACGGAGTTTGTTGTAAATATGTGTTTGTAGTGTTTGGAAGGTTGTAGGAGAAGGTAAATATGTAGCGTGGCCTGGAAAGTGTACAAAGTATGAGGCCAGGTCAGTCTTTGTTGAAAAGGACGTAGGAGACGAATAGTGGGAAGAAGAAGAGGAAGTCGTCGGACGGGGAAAGGCAAGGAAGGGTAAAAGTGTTTGGATATAGAAGACTGTGGCTGTGGAATGGTTGGAGACTCTGTTACGCGTGCACGGATGAGATGAGCACTCCACGTCCTACTACCACCACCACCACTACACACACATACACAGTGTACACACACATAGTACACACTCTCGTCTTGTCGTGTCCTGAGTCCTGACACGAGGAAACTGCTAATAGCAGTCAAACGAAGAAAGGCAAAGCAAGTAAATAGTAGTCGTTGGTTTGGTGCTACATGGAGTCAGAGCTGGAGTGTAAAAGAATATAGTGGGAATGACAGAAGACTGAGAAAGCGTGGAGGACGCTGCTGAGGAAAAAAGTGGTAAGTGAGTGAGTAGAGACGAGACGAGTGGCATAAAGTAAAATAAAGTAAATTTGTATTGTATGTTGTGCAATGCATTATGTACATGTAATAAAGCTGGGCAAGTAGTGCAGTAGTGCATAGCACTTTCATAGCAGTACATATGTAGCTGTGTAAAAGTAAGTACTTTAACAATAAGTAAGTAAAAGTGTGTTGAAGAAATGTGTAGTTGTATTTGTATGTCGGAGTGTTATAGTGGCATACTAGAACGTGGACCACCGCTGGTGTTGTTACATAGGGAGAAAAAGCACATACAGCATCACTATGATGGAGTGGGTAGGTTTCGGGTTGTTGTAACGTATTTGTAGTTGTAACTCTGTATAGCTGTAGTGATGTGATGTAGTTGTAATGTGAAAGTGTATAAGGATTGCTTAATAGTAGTATGAGTGTTTGGAGGAAGGTAGTTTTGTGTAGCATTTCTAATGCCTTCAAATCACTCGACAAGAGAGACAAAGTGCACATTTGTATTTGGTGTAAAATATGCAATAATTCAAAGGTGGGCTTGGCCCAGACTCGAAACTTGTCTTAAGGGACAGATTCCTATGCAATAGTAATGTTCGTCTGCTTTCCCTCGTCTTGCTTTACTTTCCCTTCACTAACACAACACAAGACACACACTACCTTACACTTTAACACTACACCAATACTCACAAATACACACGGCTACTAACTTACTTTACTGCTACTCTCCTCATATCACCCATGCCACACTAAATACAATGAAACAAAACACACTGCAACTTACTCAAAGTGTGCTATACACTGTGTGTTCAAACAACACAACTGCAAATGCACAATGCCACTACAGTCTACTTTATACACTGTACAAAACAGTACCAAATCAAATCACACCCCGTGGCACTCCTTCCCTCCAGTCCAAAACTCTAACCAAAAAACCCAAAGCTCGGATACTGATATTGTAATCGTCTTCGTCCAGTTCTCAGAACTCAGTTGCTCTTCGTCTTCAACACGGAGATAGTTTCATAGCAAGTGCAAGTGCTCTTCTTGCCCGGAATCAAATGAAACATTCGCATGCACTAATAATGGCCTTGCAAAAGTTGCAATGGCAATCACTGCAGATATATATCAATGGGGATGAAATATTGCATAGTCATCAAATTTATTCGCTGCAACATGAAACAGAAATGTGAAGATACAGAACACACTGCTTCGTTGGTACACAGTACATACATTATACAGTAGACTGAATGATCATCTAGATTGAAGATAAATAATTGTGCCAAATATGTATCAAGTTTCTCCTATTTTTGCTTATTACATGCACTATGGAGTTATTTGGAACAGTCTGCTCACTCATTTCAACCGTTACGTCTGACATTCAAGTCATTTTTGTGTCAAATTTAATATTCATCAATTAGTTTCCAATTTTCGCAGTCTGGGAGACATTATATTATAGATATTTGATAGTTATGATATGACACACACGTACGTATAGGTATCCGCTATCCAATTTCTCCCAGATGGAAACATGGAAACTAATTGATGAATATCAAATGTTTGAAGTTACCACTGCAACGATTTAAGCAAAAACATATTTCATTTGTGTAGGTACATAATTGATAATATTTTAATGCGTCATAATTAAAAAAACAGCAATGATCTTCTGCTTGCAAAACATGAGGAATATAAATGCTAATAATAAAACCACACGGTTTCATTTGGTGAGGTTGAGGTGTCTTTTGGAATATGTGTAGTTAATTGGGTAGTCTATTTGAAGGAAAATGAGTGAGTGTGTGTATAATGCACTAAAGTCTGAAGAAAGGTCAGCCGCTGTTATTAATTTCAGCTCGTGCTCACTGTAAAATCTCGTTTTAGATTCTTATGGCAGACATATGTGACAGTGTGTCACACGACTTCCAGCATTTACTCCAATAATATCTCAATGAAAGTGCGACTACTCATATCGCGACTGCATAATATATTTTGTATGAATTTATAGCTATCGTGACTACGTGACAGGAGCAATGACAGATACCATCCGCCACACACCGAACTCTGAGTTGTGTGTTAGCGTAGATTTTGTGCACTTCTTATGATTTGTCACTCGTACATTGCTCCAGTCTATTCGCAAAACCATTAATTATTCCTAACTCTTGTCTGTACATGTGAGATGGTCCATACTCCACACAAGAATACTTTTGACTCTGACATCATGTACCTACACACAACAGAATTACTAATAATGTATCCGTCTGCTGTGTAACTAATTGCACACGCTGGACTGCACAGGTCATGGGGAAAAGTTTATTGTTCCTAAAATGACTGCAAATCCAAACGGCAAATCTTTCTATAAATATAATTCTGTAGGATGTTCGTAGCAGATTTACGCGTTTTTTATTCATTAGTAGGTATGTGCATTTCCTATTTATTACAGTTCTTGACAACAATTTTCACATCAAATATTTCTTGTCAAACAAATATATCTGAACTGAAGGACGACCCATTGCATTTTATTCATGTACCTGTACCTATCTAGATATAATTACAAAATTGATTATTTTTTTGTTGATTTATTAGTTTTCATATAATTAGTTTCCAACATTTTTTGTGCATACCTTACCTATATAATACAGATAGTAGATGTGGTTGAGACGAAATGATTCGCTTTGTTTTCACGCAGGAAATTACATTATAATACAAGGTTTTAATGAAGAATATACACTCGAAAATTGCTGTTCCATATACCGAATACTCGATGTGTATTCGGTATATTCGACTGTGTATTCAATAAGTATCAAAATTAGCGAGCGTGAGGTACTGGTTTAGAATTTAGGGTCATAATAGTTATGTTGTGTTCAAGTAGTTTTACAATAGTCAAGTAGTCACACACACAACTAAGTTCATTTTAAATTAAAAAAATTACATGTACACTTATTTTAGAGTGGGCGGTATATTTCACCATGTTAATTGTGGGTATTGGAGTGATCATGAATAAATGTGTAATTCAAAGAATGCAATTCTTTTATGGTACAGATACATGCAAGTCGATATTTTAGATGCAACCATTTATTTGGTAACAGGGGTAAAATGAATGGCGAAGTACAAAATAATGAAGGGTTGACTTTATTCTGATCGAACATTGTATGAAACTCTGGTTTTATTTTATTTTATTTATTATTTAACTGTGTATGCATTATTAGCCCATTAGTTATATTGAATTGGGCTGTGCGTTTCTTTGGTTGGGTTTGGTTTACAACTGCAATGATATTGGAGTGGTCGAGTCTCACTATCTCATCTCTTCCTCATCCTTTGGTTCCAGACTGGTGTAGCAGTAGCCAAGCTCCCTCTTCTAACTTTCATATCTCGTTCTTGTTAAATCCCTGGTGAATTTTGAATGAGTGCTAAAGCCAGGAAACCAGAGTCCCGACTCCAACTACCGGGATTAAAGACTAAATTATAAATTACACAAAGGCTTATTGCACTTCTGGCTAATAAGATGACTTGGCTTGGCTTTCACTTGCTTTCCTTCAATTTATTCAGCTTATTTTGATGTGTATAGTTTTCATATATTCTGTATCCCTATCACTCTTAGTTAGTTACATTTGTGCACTACGCAATACAATGATATAATTTAGTAGCAATGACACAGCATAGCTCTACACTGCAGAGGCGTCCATCTTCCACCAATGTACGATGTTTCTCCAAGTGGGGAAAGTTATATGACGCAATCTATGAGCACGCAATCTCATCTACTGTAGTTTTGGAACATATTTTTACCTCCCTTATGCTGAAATCATACCGCTATTTTAAAACGTGAGTAAAATTCAAATACTAATAGGAATAAATACAAAAATTGTCTCTTTGTATTCAAAAAATGAATGTATGATGGAGTTAAAAAGATATTATTAACAAAACAATAATAGTATACGTAATATACCTAATATTATACCTTGCAAAAACAAAACAAGTTATCGTGTAACATTTCGCAAACACAATGTGACTCAGACGTTGCCACGAAATGTTACACCTAAATTGTTATTTAATATGCCTGGACCACACTTAGAGAAAATTGACATAATTATGTTGGAAAATTGGTCGGTTTTTATTTCGTTGTAAGTAATGGCTATACGTACCATAGAATGACAAGCCATATATGCATACTTTATACACACAACTTCTGAAGCCACGCAATGCAATGCGATATTTTGTACTATGAGCAATATTAGAAATTGGAACAAAACCATTCATGACTGACCAGTACATACAATCATCTCCAATTGCTCAAATATGCATAGATTTTGTTTTACAGCTGAACTACATATGTTATTTGTTTTATATGATTTAGGTTCACAAGGTAATACATTGTGCCTACCCATATAAAAGCGATTCTTAATTCATTAACACTGCTTTATCCTAGGTATATCAGTTAGGTAGTCCCTGTGAAGTAGAGCTACAATGTGTTCGAGTTGCACACCACTACAAATAGTCTGATAGCTATCACGGCGGAAAGAAAGCCGAGAAAAGTTGCCGTAAGTAGTTGTAGAGTGAGATTTTATTACTTTTAATTTCATATGGCATGACGTAAATACCCTCAGTTTATTGAATTCGAAAAATATGAATTTTGGGGGAAAATGAACTTTTATGACATGTAATACATGTCGAATACCTTCCGCAATCATTACATTACACTTAAGTGCTACACAATACTAACACTACACGGGGACGAAATCCGTATGGCAGATCTAAAAACCATTACATTGCTGGTATTTATGTGGTATGCAATGGAACGTGCTGGTATTTATGAGGGAATGAAAGTTAGCGTAGCATGAATGAATAGATAGATTTTAGGGTTTTATTTTTACCACATGGAGGTGCCTTTAGAGTTAATTTTGTCCCTGAGAGTGAAATCAGGCTGTGGATGGAGTGTGGTGTGGTGTGTTTCGAAGAAATAAAGTGAATATGTGTCCTAAAGAATGACATGGTTTTATATGACAGGAAATTCATGTACGAGGACAATAAGTCAGCGAAATCACTCGGGAGTTTTATGAGTACCTACCAATCAAGCGCCATGTATTTAGTATGCTTGTAATGTACAGGTGAAAAAGCAAGGGAAAGAATATGGAGAGCGAGAACGGCGTGAAGTGACGGCTCTCGCCTTTGCTTTGCTCGTTCGTCCGTTTGCTTTTCCGTTTTTATAATGTCGAAATGGTAAGTGAAGGTGTAAAGGCATGTGTACTCGGCTACCAACACTAATATCCACTATTTGTTCTGTACTCCACTAAATATGGAATTAGTAGTGTAATGTGTAATGCAGTTAGGCATTGTGTTCTTGCACTGTTTTCGTAGTAAACAGTGAAAGCAAATGAGAATGTACGTGAGTCATGTATTTGGACATATTATGTAGCAGTGTATGCTGGAACATGTGAACTTTCAACTTTCATTTAGAAGTTGTGACTTTTGACTGGACTTTGTTAGCTTCGGACTTTGTTGGTTAGCTGCCATGTAACAACTTGAAGGAACACGAGAAAGAGATGGAATGCATTTCAACGGAAGTGTTTCGGCACCAGCTTGTATTTTATGACCAGTCATTTGTACTTTAAGTGGTCATGCGATACGAAATATTTTATTGTAATCTGATCTCAGTGGATCCATTTTCATTTCTACTTAAAAATTCTGTCAACATTTAATATTTCCTTATCTACTTCTGTTCACATATGTCACCTTGGTTTACAGGGTTTCTGCGAAATTACTATCGTAAATTCAAGTTTTCTTACTCATAGTTTCAGCTCTAACATGAACAGTTAAATCGCATTCATTCATATAAAACTTCAGTACTGCATTACTACTACCCACCTTTCTTTACCACTTTTCGTAAAATGCATTACATAATATGTGCAGAAGATAAAATCATTGATGATGTATCTTTATTATTTACTAACTAGAGAATTAGCGCCCACGCTCCGCGAGGAGAAAGGAGTGAATGCAAGCCAAATATAATAAAGTTTAAGGCTAGCTGTGCTGGCCTTTCCTGAATCTAGACATGGCGAAGAGAAATTATTATTCGATTTTTGAGAAATAATTGGGATATTCTGTTATCATTACATCAAACTTTTCTCAGTTCCAATTAATAAGCGTAAATTTCTGTAATTTTTATTAAATTCATCAACTCCCTATCCTTCCTTTATTTGCCTAATTTTTCTAAAATTAAACTCCCACTTACACTACTATTACTGTCAAAAAAATATCCTCTCCCGCTTCTACTTCTATTTGGAAATATTTAAAATTTTAACGCGTTATTCATATATGCAATTTTTATTAATTTTAAACATTCCACCTTGCAATCAATCACCATGCACTTTCTCTATTATGATTTTCGAACAATTATGTACTCTCTTCATAGCCTTATACATGGGGAGGTAAGAGCGCAATTGTATCCCCCGAAATCCTAAACAATTGGTTATTTTTTCCTCAAAGGGCAATTAATTAGAATTTAAAGGTTTTATTCTATTGAGTATTGAGTATTATACAGAAACTATTCTTTTGCATACTATTTAAATGTTTATATAATCAATCATTAAGGTTTTTTAAGTTTTCGGATTCTTCGCTTCACAAAATTTATTCCGCGTTCCCAATTGTATAGAACACCAATTTTACTCGTTAATCCAATTTCGTTTAGCTCAAATCCTGAATATATATTACGCTGTGCTACCAGGTTAGTATAAATTATTAATCATATCCAGTGTTCTCCTTCCCACTGGGAAGTGGGAAAAATGGACATGGGAAAAATGGGAAAAATGGGAAGGAAAGAGATTG
>JAQFYB010001677.1:0-30515 GCA_034694085.1 Pogonognathellus longicornis
ATGCATCTTACATTTCTTTTAATATAAAATTCAATTACTTGTGCATGAAAATGTGATTGACCTAATAAGGAATACAAACAAAATATTTAAAAGTTGCCGGTATATAAGTAATTTCGTCCATTTCGTCCATTTTATCCATTTCATCCACTGGATGGATGAAACGAATTTTATCCGGAAGAAATGGAACACTGGATCTGACATATTGGACAGCCTTTCAATTTCTGCAGCTTTGGATTAAAAACGAAACCTGATACTCTGTGTGAGAGATTACTTTATAGGAAAAGCCAGTAAATGTTGTAATAAAGTCTTACCGTCTTTTGAATTCAACACGTACTTATATCCTGCTTCAATGAGTTTCATAAAAAACTACTTAAGAGGCTCATCCTCTTCAAATGGCACGGTGGCTTGGACAAAACATTCATAAATCACTGACAAAAGCCAACCACAAAACGACAATAGCAAATTATTTTTGGGAATAGGAGCTTGTGAATCTGGTGAAGACAAAAGTGACGCTCCTGTCGACCAAGAAAAACAATGTCTCAAATGTTCAAATTTTTTTTTCATAGCAAACATATTAGAGTGTAATGTAATTATAATTATAGTGTAGGATATGCGCTAATTAACATCCATGATAATGAATCATAGCAAATATCAAACCTATACAAATTGTTTAATTTAATGATATGCTTGCAAAGTCCATTTTAAAAATACCAAATTTCAATTTTGGACATTGAACTCCTAATTAATAATATATTGCTTATTTTGACATTTATTAATTATTTGTTGAAAGAATTATGTACCCTTTTATTTTCCTCTAAGTCCTTTTGTTGCTAACATTGCTATTTACATTTACGAGCGACTCAATAAATTTATGCAAAATAATTTATTAAAATGAGCTACACATAATGGGATTTTAAGATCTGATTTTATTACAGAACGAAGCAGCAGCATATTTTTATTATCGGTTTTAGTGCAACATGCAGTCAGTGAAATTATTTTCTCAGATTGTGGTTGCTAAAGATGAAGGACGCTTTTCGTTGAAAACTAAAGTCATGTAACTCTGTATAATGCGAATGATTATAATTTGAAATACAAGTTAGTTTTGAAATTCAGGCTCTATCACGGTGTGTAGTTAATTTTTCTCTACAATAGTTCTTTTGGACAATATTGAAGAGAAACATTAATTAAAATTTGCCTTTAGCATTAATTTATTTATATACCATATATTTCAGTGGTGAAAAAGTTATCATTGACTCATTCACACCTTTTACATATTTAAACTTTTTTGCAAAAGATTAATATATGTGTGTGTTTGACCAAAGTGTAATCAATTAATTTTATGACTAGTTGATTAATATTATATCGAAACCCATAGATGTTTCCAGGGATGGAAAATTTTCGGTAGCACATTAGCAATGCTACCGGGGAAATTTGGAGAATTTTGCCCCGCCCCCGCAGGGGGTGGGGCTTCCCTAGGGAAATCCGGTTGGTGGGCGGGGCTTCCCAGGGAAATCCGGATTGTGGGCGGGGTTTCCCAGGGAAATCCAGATTATGGGCGGGGCTTCCCCAGGGAAATCCGGATTGTGGGCGAGGCTTCCCTCGGGAAATCGAAGAATTTGCCCCGCCCCCGGCTCGTGCTACCGGGGAAATTTTGAAAATTTCATCCCTGGATGTTTCATTTACGTAAGCATAACTTGTTTCTAGTTAAATTTTGATGTGCATGAAAACAATTAAAACCAGTAATTAACAATAAATAATAGTAACGAACTTTTTTATGTAATTGTTAACAAATTATTGAAAGGAAATAAGCAAATCGATGGTATTGTCAAGGACAATTCGAAGAAAGGTAATGACGGTTGTTTTCTTTATCAAGAAAAAGGGCCGAGCCTCCATTCTCAAAGGTCTGCAGCTCAAGGCAAATTTCCTCCAATATCGGTTTGGATTATTTTTCCATTTGGTCAACAGTTTAGTGGATCTGGTGTGCACGACTGCCGATTGAGGAATCATTGCGATCACAGCCCCTAAAACAATAATCGCAAATATCGGTAGAATTAAATAGCTTGGCATTGGCATGACATTGTAGAGTTTGATTGAGCCAAAAAAACTGACGACAAGGATAACTTGCCCAGTCAACATGAGGTAGGACAGAAGAAGGACCGCGTAACGAGCACTCTCTTCCAAGAACATTGTGAGAATCCTGTAGGCGATTTGTGTGCGGGAATCTGGTGTTTCCATTTTTTCTATCACAAGCAACCAGAACCTGACAATTTGGAGAAAATAAATGCAGTGCACAAGGTACAACGTGATTACAGACACAATTTGAATGGCAGCTGCGAAGATCCAAATGGAGGACATGAGGCGGAATGAAAATTGGTCAGAAGTTGTTGGTGGGAAGCCAAGGATGGTAGCCAGCACACATAGGAATGTGACGATATTTCCATGACACATCTGTCCCAGTGCAATGAGCAGCCCAAATAAAATTGTGAGAGCCACAAGTCCCAAGCACATCAGCGATAATAGCAGCCCAATCAGAGCGTCCCAATTGCTTGGATTCATCTTCTTTTTTTCTTCCTTGAAGAGCTCTAAAATAATAATTTATGATATTCTACATTTAATAGAATTAGACGACGGATTATTCATTATTATAGCAATACATTCTTGGAAACATTATGCCTTTTTAGTTAAATATTAGGCCCATAATAGGCCAGCGCAAATAAATATCACATATTCAAAAGGGAGCGCATTAAGAGAACATTTTGCTGGCGTTAGTGCAAAAACGATGTCAAATCATCTTTTTGTTTTGGTTTTTTCGAAAATAAAAAATTATATCTAGTGTACTAATATACCCCAAAAATTACGGGACTCATTAGCACCCCCCCCCCAGATACGTCACTATTCATAAAGCAGTCTAACACCAGGATGTTTTTTTTTTAATTTTAGATTTGGTTGGATTTTTGTTTTTGTTTTTCAGGATTATTTTTTGAAATGGAGGTAGATTTTCGTTCGAGTGAATACCTTCAAAATATGTGTCTGTTTGTATGATCAAAGCAATGCATAAGGGTGCTCCTTCGATGTCTCTTATAATTGTGGCAGAGCACACCAAGCCAAGACCCATGGACACGTTCGCCAAAATACTTGCAATGGTTCTTGGCAAATTTTCCGGCGAAGACAGTACCCTTAGTAGGAAGTAGCATGTAAACGTAAACCCCAGCACAGTATTGATGCATCCTGTCAAAAATAACATTTTCTTCCACTTGTTTCTGGTTATGAGACATCGTAAGGGAATAGAGCCTGGCTGTAATTTGTAAAACTGAAATTCATAGGGAGTGAGACCAGTTTTACAATAAATGAAATTGTAGAGTTTAATTGCTCCAACAAGATTCCTGTGCAACATCTTCAACTTATTTTCTTACAGTGCTTGTGACCCTTTTTGGATGGGTGGCATCGATATAATAGCGAAGAAAAATAGAATCATACAAAATGGAAAATGTACTGAACTGTTCAAAGTTCCTACCATATATTTAGTTAATTCTTAGTAAAAAGTCTACCCAATATGTCATTTTCAAAACCATAATTTTACCAAAACCAATAGTTTATTTTTTGCTAATAAATGCACATGTAGTTGTATTCGTTTTACTTTTATATTTTCCATAAATTGTTAATTTTCATATGCAAAGTTTATATAATATGCCAAAATAAGCTTGATTTATAACATCTTTGCTTCAGAAACAGTGACATTATATAATATTACTATTAGCAAACGTTTTACGTAAAACGTTTGTTAATAATTGACTCTGATTAAATACAAAGTGCAGTACTCCAACCGAAGTAGAATTCACTCCTAAATTGACTAACGAGATAATAGTTATAGTATGAAGCAGGCGCGTACCCGAGGAGGTATGAATAGGGTGCACGTGCACCCCCAGACTTATCAAAAATTAGTTTATTTTGCCGTCAAAGTTCAAAAAATTTCGTCTTGACGCGATTTTGATGCATTTTAGGTTGGTTTTAACCGAATTAATAAAGGCTATTATGGACTAAATTGTACCTACCTTTAGCTCTCCTAATATTATAAACTACTGTGGAACGTTGCTGTGCTTCCCCCAGCTAATGATCACGGGTACGCCCCTGGTATGAAGGTTTATATTACGTTGGTTGAAAAGTAAATATACATATTATTATAATCATGGTTTTCCAATTTTGACAGTCTTTCATAGCCGCTGTTTTAAATCAAACATATCTATTAATAGTGAACAAGTAGCAAGACATTTAATTTTTTAAATAATTAATTAAAAATGCTGGATTTATAATAAGAAAATATTATTTAAAAAAGGTTGTAGTAGGTTAAACCCTCCAAAATGTTTGAAGCGGAAAGCTTACCATTAAAACCAAATTAAAGTGATTTAAAAAAATTGATTTATTGGCACAGCTCTGGTGGAAATATTGAAAGGGCCCAAACTTTGTATATATAACTCCCCACTTACTTTTATCCTGTCCTTTACACCTTTGGCCAGTACTCCATTAGCAATTAAAATTAGGTAATATATTTTTTTTTAAATAATCTTCCAATAAATATATGGCGTTTTTAAACGTATAATTTAAATTTTATATCAAATTGAATCTTGTGAACTCCGCAATTTTCACTTTTACACCCAAACATTATGACCTCCATTTTTTATTTTTAAACATTATATTGCCTTTACAGCTTTAAACAGGTGAAATTTAAATAAGAGAGATTTTAATGTTTATTTTTATATGCATTAAACAATCATTATGGGAAATGACTGTTTATTATGTGTTAGTAATAAATGAATGTCCACTACAAACAATGGCTCATCCAGGGGGACTAGAGCAAAGAATTTTGCAAAATGATATGTTGGCGACATTCGAAAAGACATACTTTCATCTAATGTATAATGCAAAAATATCCGGCGACAAGGTTGTAACTAGGATTCCATTTCGGAGGCGACAAAATGCAACATGATGCACATTACCCAGTAACCACAGAAAATGGTAAACCAAGGGGTTTAACATAGGGTAAAATAATAATATTTTAATTGGGATTTGCAAATCGTGACCAAAACGGCATCGGGATATAGTATCTTAATAGGTATTATAATAATAGATAAATATGTTTTCGTTTTGGCTAAAAGCGCGTTTCATGCGGGCGAATGTATACACAAATACACAAGATAGACTAAACTCATTATTGTTCACACGCATGAATTTTTTGTCGCTCTATTAGCCCAAAATAAAACCAAGTTTGTCTAGTAACCAAAAAAGGAAATGTCGCATTATAAGTGTCTAGAGATAGCATTATTGTATATATTCTAAAGTATTTGATTGTTGACAAATCATTGAAAGGTAATAAGTAAATCGATGGTGTTGTCGAGGACAATTCGCAGAAAGGTAATGACAGTAGTTTTCTTCATCAAGAAAAAGGGTCGAGCCTCCATTCTCAAGGGTCTGCAGCTGAAGGCAAATTTCCTCCAATATCGATTTGGATTACTTTTCCATTTGGCCAATAGGTTAATGGATCTGGTGTGCATGACCGCCGCTTGAGGAATCATTCCGATCACTACCCCCAAAACAATAATCGCAAATATCGGTAGAATTAAATAGCTTGGCATTGGCATGACATTGTAGAGCTTGATTGTGCCAAAAAAACTGACAACGAGGATAACCTGCCCTGTCAACATCAGGTAGGACACAAGAAGGTCGCAGTAACGACAACACTCGTCCACGAACATTGTGAGACTCCTGTACGCGATTTGTGTGCGGGAATCTGGTTTTTCCATTTTTTCTATCACAAGCAACCAGAACCTGACAATTTGGAGAAAATAAATGCAGTGCAGAAGATACAACGTGATTGCAGACACAATTTGAATGGCGACTGTGAGGATCCAAATGGAGGACAGGAGGCGGAATATTAATTGGTGAGAAGTTGCGGGTGGGTAGCCGAGGGTGGTAGCCAGCAGACATCCGAAGGTGACGCTATTTCCATTACACCCCTGTCCCACTGCTACGAACAGTGCAAATAAAATTACCAGACTCACAAGTCCCAAGCACATCAGCAATAAAAACATCCCAATCAGAGCGTCCCAAATGCTTGGATTAACCTTCTTTCTTTCTTCATTGAAAAGTTCTGCGATAAAATTTTACAACATTCAAAGTTTTAATAGAATTAATTAAACAATGGATTAATTATTTAGTATCGAAGCAAGAAATTCTACAAAACATTATGCCTCTTTAAATTAAAGTTAGGTCTAAAAAATCGAACACGTGTAAATAAATGAGACATGTATAAACAGGGACGCATCCAGGTAACATATTTGTGGGGTATAACAAAAAACTATGACTGATTGGTATTTTGTGAGATAAAGTATTATATTTAGAAAGTACTAATATCAGGCGCGTAGTCAGGATTATAACCTGAGGGGTGAACAGCAAAATTCTTTAAAGAAGTCCATTTCTTGGGGAAGAGAAAATCTTATTATATGAATTACAAATGAGCTTATAATGACGCGTAAAAATAAAAATTTGAGTCAAATTTAGTCTAACTTAAAGTAAAATGCATGGCATTCGCGCGTAGCGCGACGATTTTTTGCATTTTTTGGTGATAATAACTGGTTCTGGGGGTGCACTTGCACCATGTGCACCCCCTTTGGCTACGCGCATGACTAATATAGTCCAAAAATTTCCAGGTACAAATGCCCCCCCCCCTCGTGTCGAATACGTCATTGTTCATAGAGTGGTTTAATACCAGCATGTTTTTTCAATTTTCTATTTGGTTGCATTTCATTATTTCACTTTTGTGGATTGTTATTTGAAATGGAGGTATATTTTCGTTAGAGTGAGTACCTTCAAAGTAGGTGTCCGTTTGTATGGCCAGTGCAATGCAGAACGGTGCTCCTTCGACGTCTCTTATAATTGTTGTCAAGCAGACCAAGGCAAGACCCTGTGACACGTTGGCCAAAATCGCAGCAATGATTCTTGGCAAATCTTCCGATGAAAACATTAATAATCTTAGGAGGAGGTAGCCTGTAAATGTGAAAACCAACACAGTATTGAGGCATCCCGCCAAAAATACCATTTTCTTCCATTTTTTTCTGGTTATGCGACATCGTAAGGGAATTGCGCCTTGCTGTAATTTGTAAAACTGAAATTCATAGGGAGTGAGACCAGTTTTACAATAAATGAAATTGTAGAGTTTAATTGCTCCAACAAGATTCCTGTGCAACATCTTCAACTTATTTTCTTACAGTGCTTGTGACCCTTTTTGGATGGGTGGCATCGATATAATAGCGAAGAAAAATAGAATAATGCAAAAATAGAATATAATGTACTGAATTGTTGGAAGGTTGTTACCATATAATTAATAAATTCGTAGTAAAATGTCTAGATACCTATAATATGTCATTTCAAAACCATAATCTTGTTACCAATACCAATAGTTTTTTTGCTAATAAATGGACATACGTATTTGCATTCGCTTTACTTTTATATTTCCCTTGAATTGGTAATTTCTATATTCATAAAGTTTATATCTAATATGTCAAAATTAACTTCATTTATAACATCTTTGCTGTAGAACCAGTGATATAATATTACTATTATATCGGACGTTTTAGGTAAAAGGTTTTGTAATAATTGACTCTTAATAAATGCAAAGTGAAGTATTTACCAATCAGAGTAGAATTCACTCCTTGTCTTACTGAGAAAATGGTTATAGTATGAAGACTCATATTAAGTTGGTTGAGAAATAAATAGGTATATTATTATAATCATGGTTTTCCAATTTTTACAGTCTTGCTTTAACCGCTGTATTAAATAAGACATGCCTATGAATAGTTAATAAGTAGCCAAACATTTATTTTCTTAAATAATTAATTAAAAACGCTAGATTTATAATCAGAAAATATTATTTAAAAACAGAATTTAGGAGGTTAAACCCTTTCGTAATGTTGGAAGTGAAAAGCTTACCATTAAAACCTACTTAAAGTGGTTTTTAAAGAAAATTATGATATATTGGTACAGCTTTGGTGGAAATATTGAAAGGGCCCAATCCTTCTATAATTCCCTATTTACTTTTATCCTGTCCAACTTCACACCTTTCGTCAGTACTCCGATAGCAATTATAATTAATGTAGTTTATTTATAATCTAATCCAAAGAAGATGTGCTATAAACGTATTTAAATTCTACATCAAATTGAATCTTGTAAACTTTGTAATTTTCTCTTTTAGATCTAAACATTTTGATCCAGGGGTGTAGCTAGGATTTAATTTTGGGGGTTGCCCGAATATGAGGAAATGCGATGAATAATTTTAGGTACTTTTATATTAGTACGACAAAAATTATCGCTCCCACTAGCGATTTTCAGTTTTTGGCCTGCTTACAGGATTTTATGGCCAATTTATTGAGCATCTTATTTTCCAAAGTTTATTAGCTTTGTCAATTGCTTTTAATTGTAATGTGCAATTGAATCAGAGACTAAGGAAGACATTGAAGACAATATATTAAAGTTCAAATTTTGCTGGTTCAAGTAATATGCTTATATTTATGTGTCTTGTATTATATATTTTGTCTTAAAACATTGAAGTAAGGAAAATACTCTCACTAATTAATACTAATTATTTAACATATTATATTGTTTTTCACAAAATGTCAATAATATCTAGTGTAAGCTGTCAAAATTTGGGGTTGCCCGAGCAACCTTGGCAAATCCCCTCCCTACGCGCTATTTGATCTCCATATTTTTGTTTTTATCATTTTAAACGTTATACTTTATAGTCTTTACAGTTTTAAACAGATGACATTTAAATAGAAAATAATTTTAATGTGTTTCTTCACATGCATTAAAGTACCTAATATACTATGCAAAATGACTGCGTATTATGCATTAGTATTAAATATAGGTTAACTATACACAGGTGCACATCCAAGCTCAGTCACATAAGGGAGGGGGGAATTGAGCATACAATTTTTGCAATATGATCTGTTTTTGGCATTGGAAGAGACATAATTTTATCTAGTGTATATAAGTAATCCAAAAATTTCGGGGCGGGGACTCCAATCCCCCCTAAATATGCCACTGATTACACAATAATAGATAATTACTAGAGATGGAACGAACAGGTTTTTGTCATATTTATTTGTGTTCGGATCGGTTCGATCATCTTCGTGTTCGGTTCAATTATTAAGAAGAATGTTTGGTTTCGGGTCGGCCTGATATTTTTTGTTCACGTCGGTTCAGGGTAGTATGACAATATGCCTCAAGTAAACATATTGTTCAGAATATATGATGAAATTCATTGTTAAAATTAAAATGCATATTATTCTGAATCAAATCAAGTGAGCTGAATCGTTGCAGCAAAATATTCAATTTTTGTTGAGACCGACGAAAATTTTAGTGTTTCTATTCGGGCACTTCGATTTATGTAAAAGCGCCCGGGGTTGGGGCGTCCACCGGGGTTGGGGCGCACGGGTCTTTACTATACAACAACAAATTACATGTATAATATAGGTGCGACCGAACAGGGTTTTGCGTGCTCGAGTTCGGTTCGGTTCGACAAATTTCATGTTAGGTTCGGTTCGATTAGAAAAAAGTCGGTTCGGTTCGAGATACATACAATATTACTTAGAGTATGATAAAATGTATTATTACACTGCATATTCTGAAAAGCTGATTTATTCCGAATTATTGCTTTAAATAAACCAAATAGTTACCTATTTAAATTGAGAGCGAACAGGCTTTTTGTGTCCGGCTTTTGTTCGGTTCGAACAAATTTCTGTTCCTGTTTGGTTAGGGGCTCAAAATTCTGCTTCGGTATTAGTGGCCGAACAGGCCGAACCGAACATGTTTGGGTTTGGTCTCACCTCTAATGTATATTGTATACCACAAAATATACAAATAGTTTAGTAGGTATGTATTTTCTTTCTGAAAAATACATTTGCTTTCAGTCACCCAAAAATAGACTACAAAATACATATTTTAACTACATTTTAAAATACAAGCTACTCAATGTAAGCCTTCAATTGAAGGCATTGTTTTCAGTTTTATTTATCATTGTCACACATCACCCTAAATGTGGCTCACTGTGTCACTCCAAATATGTCTCATGGTGTCCCACACTGTCAACATGTATTGAATACCGACTCACTATCTTTATGTAATTTGTTGACGTTTCGGCTTCCTTCACATAGTCAAATATATTGCGCGCACCTTCCAAGGCGGAGCGATGGATTTTTAGTACATTATTTCATATTTTGTACGAATTAAATATCTTTTACCTGGAAACTTTTACTGAAAATGTAACCATATTTTATTGTTTAGTTGATGCTTCTCTACAATAATGTACTTTCAAATTTAAGGAATAATGGAAAATATAGAAGCCTTGTACGCTCTTGTAAATATATATAAGTATACGCTCTTGCTACTTAATTATATCAATCGTTTCAAGTTTTTGTATGGATGATTATCTACCCGACTTTACGCTTTTGTATTCAATAATAAATTAAAGCCTTTCTACGACACCTACGTCGGTATGCAATTATACTGTTGAATGATTGATTGTTTTTATTGGACACGTATAACAAAATTATATTCATATTCTCTCTAATAATTACTAATATGCAAACCATTCAGGGTGAAATTATCACTAAGAGCATTTCAGATACGTCAAGAAACAATTTCAAAAGAATTAAGGACGAAATACATGTATTTTTAAAACGATGTCATAAAATAAAAAACAAATAAATATAAGTTTATAAGTGAATAATTGTTTTCGATTTGAAAATATAATATTTTGCTTGGTTTCAAAGAGTGGTTTTTTCAATAACAAGGGCTTGCGAAGTCCCAGCTTGGGAAATTGTGTGTAAAAGTTTTCATATTTTGAAAAAATATTGGATACTGCTAATATTGAACATTTTTGACACATGGACATTTCAAAAGTGCTAATTCTAAATCCAAAAGATTGGGGAAATACACAATGTGGATTTTATCATATTGGATAGGGGTTCATACAAGATAACATTTGCAAGCAAGTCATAAAAGTTTGTAGTAACTTTTAAATATTTATGATTTTTTTAAAATTAAGTTGCTATTTCACAAATTGACTTAATTTTTAATTAGATATAATATTAAGATATAATATTATACACTCATCACTCATTCTTAAGTCCAGAAAACAATTACTGCTTTAAATGCATAATAACATTTCAAAATAACATGATACATTGAGTATTTATACCGCACAGTGAGTTCTAACATGAATATAAACCAACATGCAATGAAAGCTGTTCCAAGTGAGACAAAGACAGTATAAATTCGAAAAAACAATTTCATGTCCACAGGCAGATTATCTAAGTATATCTTTTTATGCATATATTCGACCATTGTTTTAATGGATTCTTGGTAGCTATTTATGAATTGACTTATACCTGAAGACTGGCGCGTAGCCAGGATTGAAATTTAGGAGTTGCCGAAGCGAACAATATTCAAATTTAAAAAAATGGCCAAAAACTTTTCAAACAATTAAGGATAAACGATTAATGTGGCACTTGGTTCAGAGATACGATGTAATTATTTAGCCAAGATTATAACATGGTTGGATTTCAGTTTGTAATTGTAAAATTACAATAAAGGAATTTTGTGAGTTTTTTTCTAATGCAAACTTGTCAATTACTTCGTCTACATTCACTTATTTCTTTACCGCTGTCTGATATTAAGATTGAATTGACCTAAGGTGACAGTTTTAGTCGTTTTTGAAACATCATATCATGAAGAAATAGTGTCCAATTCAGCAAGTTTAGTTTCGGCAATTATTTTGTAGTGCGCGCAATGAATCAGACTGTGCATGCGAAAACTGAGAGATGAAGGCAAAGTTGAAGTTCAAATTATGCTGGTTTAAGCGATGCAGGCAAAGAGATCTAAATATTTTGTGTTACCACTTTAAGGAAGAGAAACCTTATCATCAAATATGTATAACACATCAATTACCTGATTCCGTTGTGCATATTGTACCTTTAGTATATTTTGCATGAGTTTTACACAAAATGCCAAAAATATCTAGTGTAAGCTGTCAAATTTAAGGGGTTGCCCGGGCAACCAGGGCAACCCCCCTCCCTACGCGCCTGCCTGAAGATATCAGAATTGACACAGAATTTTGTAATACAGTTTGGTGACGATATGCGAACACCCAATACGTTATATTGCTGAGGTGTGGTTCGGGTAATATGCTGCATTGCATTTGATTGTATGGCAGTAAAACGTAATCCTGATACAACATTTCGGTATAAAGTTTGTTTTCGTTGTAAAAACTTAAAACGTTTGCAAAATTTGAATCATGCCCGTTATTTCCTACTGCACTCAGATTAAAAATGAAATCTGAAACATTGTGTGTGAGATTGTTTTTTGAAAAGCCCGTAAACGGGATAATATGTTTTTATTTTTATGTCTCCCTTTGAATCAAACACGTACTTATATCCTGCTTCTATGAGTTGAGTAAAGTTCTTGAAAGGCTCCTCTTCAAATGGCACGGTGCTTTCAGCTTGGACAAAGCATTCATAAATCACTGATAAAAGCCAACCACAAAAAGCTAATAGCAAAACTACTTTCTTGGAAATAGGTGTGTGATTCTGCCGAAGAAAAAGTGACACCCCCGTCAACCAAGAGAAAGAATGTCGCCCTCGTTTAACCTTTTTCACATTGATAACAAACCAATAGCAGTATAGAGTAATACTACTGTAGGAGGCGCTAATTAAAATCCATGAAATTGAGTCATAGCAAAGTTTGAGCCAATACAAATAGTTTGATGACGTATTGACCTTTTTATAGTACCAAATGTGGTAAGCGCGGCTTTGCCTTCATAATCAGTTTTTGATTAAATTTATATGCATTCTTGAAAGAAGTTGGATGTATTGTATTACGATATCTTCTGTCCCCGTTAATATAATTTGGAGTAAAATTATATTTTTGAGACAACAAAATAATTTGCACTTGGTCTGTTTCGCAATATTTAAATCGACGTATATTTGCGTATACAGAAGAAGTACAACTCTTTAAAACACTGGTAATATTGTGCACACTCACATATTGTTGCCTCCATGTTTTCTTTTTCGAAAATCCATTCTCACTGATCGAGCCCCATTGAGATGGCTTCCAATATTTCTTTGGCATTGAGATAAGATGATCACCAAAAGAAGACCTTGTGTACAAATGCATTTCCCAATCATCCTTTACAATTAAATGTACGATTTTTGAATCATAGATTGTTGTGAATTTTGTAATCAGAATTCCAATCTAGTTAGAAAGTTGACAGGGCATTGGTAAATAACTAGGAACCTTTCCTTTTTTTTAAAATATTCCAAATCGATTGGAAAATGTAATGCAAAACATACTGGTAAAATGACTAAACTAATATAATGCCTCATTTTTGACAGCATTTTCTTTTAATTTGTATGTATCTGATTACGAAATATAAACTATGTAAAAACCACTGCAAATTTGGAATTAGTTAGTGTAATGTTGAATTAAAACACAAGTAAGAATAATATTAGTCGTCCATCGTAGAGTTTAATGGTTAAACAACTAATATAGTTTTTGGGATAGTATAAGTATATCTAGCCGCATAATATTATTTATAACGGCATATTCTACATGTTGGAATAGCTATTTTAATTTTATAATACACGTGAAGCCAAAATACAAACTATGAAGTATATTATAAATATACGTGGCAGTTGTTAGGGCTTTGTATTTAGAGTCTAACACAAAAAATTATTAGTATATAAACACCCAACAATAATTTGGCCGACACCCGACAGGAATTAGCGGACACCCGACAAGTATTTGGCCGACCATCGACAGGTATTTAGCGGACACCCGACAAATATTTGGCCGACACCATACATACACTTCGGCTGTCTTGTAGACTAGCTCTACGGATTCCAGCTAACCTAGCAAGCGCTAGCCCTTCGCCAAAGGATATTTAAAAAAATTACAAATAAACTACTCAATATTTCGGTTGGAGTAAGACAGAGTGTAAATTTCGCCAACGTTGCCCGTCGCCAATAGTCTCAAATGCATCGCCAACGCGTTAGCAACGAGTTGGCGACGCTCTTCCTTGCTTATTACTCTCCTAAGACACAAAATACAAAATGTATCTAGCGACCGACCACAACGCGACGGACTACACAACACCGTAGTCGGTCATGTTATGTAGTCCGTCGCTTACACTTTTTTGGACTTAAATTCCAATTTTTGCCCTTCCAGAATTCGTCTCTACAGACAACTCTGGTATACACTCCCAATTTATAATCCTTGCTACGCGCCTGTGTATGTGTACCGTTAAACTTATATACCTACATGAAATTAACACGATATGTAAGCATAATGTAAATCAATAAAAGGTTAGCTGTTAGTGCATTTGAATTTTAGTTTCAGTATTTACAAATTCACCGTGAGACGGCATGTATTTATTTACTTTTTAACTCATTTTCCTGCGGCATATGCTGCGGCAGCGAATTCCATCCTGTACGTGTGATAAAGGCTACTGTGAGACGAGACTCACTTTACATCTACCTCTTAAAACACCAAATGAAATCAGTAAGCAGATCTTATGTACTGTAATGACAATACTATACTGTGACAAAACTACACATGGAGTTGCCAAAGCTATTTTATAAATTTATATTATTTTAACAATCTACAATATTTTTTATTTATTGTATTATGCGTTTCATAGTATAGGTTGAGTAAATATCATTCATATTTGATTTAATTACAGTTCTTTATTCTTTAAATAATTTATTTAAATAATAGTTATACAAAAACATAGCTGTCATACATGTGTGTCAATGAAATGAACCACTTTATGAAATACAGCTAAAATATGTTACCAATCCAGATTATAATAATTCTTTCATAATATGTATATGGCTTGATAAGTAAATAACATTTATATTTGATTTAATTACTGTTATTAGACTTAAAAAGTTAAAATTAAAAATATTAAATAACTAATAATTATACAAAAACATAGCTGTCATAAATGTGTGTCAATGAAATGAACCACTTTATGAAATACAGCTAAAACATTTTACCAATGCAGATTATAATAATTCATTCAGAATATGTATAGTCGATAAGTTGAAATTGTGGCTTATCTTTTTTTGAAGTTCACAGTTAAGCAGCAGACAAATTCATCATTGTCCGTTGCTTATAAGTGCAAGGTCTTTGAATTCGTCCGAAATAGGTTGAAGTTCAGCCACGTCGATTATGGGGATTTGGTCGTCTTGTATTGAAAGATGGTTTCCTCTAGTGTACACCAGCATTTGACTCGATGTAGCTTTCAGTATTTCCCCGATTTTAAAACAGAAAGTAGGATCTGCAAACTGATCTGTGGAGGTGACATGTTATTTAAAATATATCTTGTAAAAGGCCCTGGCTCGTAATGTAGTCAAGGGCATTTGATAATCGTTAGCCATGGCAACAGAATTAACAATGGTTTGGATTAACAAACGTTCTCCTTCGGTGGTAGCTTTCTTTATAAGATGTCTTAAAAATGCACGAACTCTAAGAGACATTTTAAAATTTGGTTTCTCTAGATGTGTAAGTAGTCGCAGGGACCGAGAACAGCTTGTCCAACAACGATATTAAAGTTGGGATGAGCATAGTGCTTTTCAGTTACAATTAAGCTATAATATTCGTAAACTTTAGGTATTTCTGGAATAAGCTCTACCGCGTTTAATACGCCGGCGATTTGTTGCATTATTTTGTCAAAGTAAAGTCAGTGAGGATAACAGATTGTTCTATGAAGTCTGGAGCACTTTCCAGGAAGCAAGGGGTAAAGTAAAACACTTCCTCTGGCAATTGATATAAAATAAACTAAAAAACTAAAAATATTAAGTTAAAAAGGCACCGCATTGTGTTTTAGAACCCAAAATTAATTCCACACAACGTTTCAAAATATGAAAAACTAATTGTAAAGGATCATTAAGCGCTTGAACTGCGGCAGGAATGTCGAATTCTATATTGATGAAATCGAGTGAAATAAAGCTGGCAAGTTGATTTTCACAAACCGTTAGAGTTGACGGGAGGAATTTTCTATTGTTTTTTTGGTTAATAATTTTTGTACCATCGCAATGTGGTTCGTCAAGTGCTCCAATGTAATAGAACGGGAAGAAAGATTCATTTTCAATACTTTGATATTTGTTTCTATTATTGGTAACTTGGTATGAGTATTGAGAGTACACAAGTCAACTAGGTAGGTAGGTAGGATGTGGTGTAGGTATATTTAGAATACCTGCACCACAGGCACTCCAAAACACATATTAAGTAAACATAACATAGTTACCCCTAAGCAAAAATAAATCGTTATAACTATGCTGCGTACCTATATCACACAAGTCAACTAATGCGTAAATTAATTCGTTCCCGTAAATGTTTTAATGTGTAAACTTCACTAAAACACGCAAATACACCTTATAAATACTCTCGTAATGTACTGTTTTCTTACACTGTTTTGGTTGAATTGTTACATGAAATTAGTAGCGTACAGAGACATACCGTTTTGCAAGTTCTGTAATTCCAAGTTGACTTGTTCTAAGGGGATAAGATTCCTGCCAGAGAAAAAATTGGTTACAATGTATCGGGTGGTTACATTTTTGGGTGTTACATTTTATAGAGGTTAATACCGTGTTACCAATTCCCAGTCGGAGTTTCTCACACAACTTATGGGGTAGGGGCAGTTTTACGTTTCTTGACCTTCTCCACGGAGCAGTGCATAAAAAGTAAATCAACCCTCACCTTAAATGCAACATACGTGGTAAGGATACTCCACATTTTCCCCTGGAAAGTATCTTATCCCCTTTCTCAACTTCAGTTTATTACCATGGTAAAGAAATGGAACAATTGTATTAGCAAAACATTATTTGGAAAATCTGAATAAGAAGGAATATCATTGGCCTTCCAATCCACTGGAAAATCTAATATTCTGTTTGTACCGATATAAATTGCAAGTATTCCCAAAACTATTACCGAAACATGCTAATGGAGAGTAAACACAAAATTGACTATTATAAAATTCCCCTTCTTTTCACTTTAATCCTTAGGAAGGATATCTCTGATATCACGAATCATTTTAAATATTTCATTAATGATCACTTATTTGAAATATTAAAATATATGGTGTTTTAATATAGATATATAGATTTGTTTGTAAAACAAGTAGAACGTATTTCGTTTGAGACACTTCACAAATCAGCACTTATTTGTACTTCATCTATTTCACCAATGTGAAAAATATCAGCAACATGCCGTAAAAGAAAATCGCAAAAATGCACAAAAATGTAATCAAGATCTCCAACAATGAATAAAGATTTTATAATCATAGATGGCCAATGTAAATTTCATGGATTTCCTACGGTTTTTATGGAAAATCCATCGGAAAAATCAAAAATTTGGAATGGCCAGGTTTTTGAAAGTTTAGAATATTTCGGAATATGAACCACCTCAAACCATGCCAATAAGATGATTAACAAGAGAAAAGTTGCAAAAAGAAAGTCGACACAAAACTTCAACACAATTAATTGGAGATGCAATATCTCGAAAAAAAGATTTAAAATCCCTCATCAAAGATAAAGTTCGACCAACGGGACGTACTGTGTCACGCAAAATAAAAAGTGATGAAAGATGTGGAAGTAAAAGCAAGGCAGGACATTACGAAGACCTACTAGTACTACAACAAGATATGCCAGACACGTTACACCCCAAATGAACCATTCGGTTTTTCTACCTTTTCTGATGAGGTATTAGAATATGCCGTTAATAACAAATTGCATAACGGGCGACTAATAGTATTCTTAGATAACAAAGAGAGTATCTTGAAATTCATTGCGCTTCCAGGTCATGACACGAAAACAAAACCACTTCATACTTATCACATCATCGCATGTGAGAAATCAAAAGTTTCAAAGAGGCCAGATTTCCCGCATTCACTGTCAACTTTTGCTTCGGTGTCACACACAACTGAGGCTATAAAAAGCGTTGAAAGTGAAAGGATTGCAAAATGAAAATTTTGTTGCAATGTGCAAATGCAGCGGTCAGTGCGACTGCCCAATAAACACTCGAACCAATTCAGACTTTTGCTTTGCTGCGAGTGCGTGATAATTGTTTTATTGTAAAGTTGTTTACATTTACAATAAATTTGGCCATACTAATTAATTTTTTTCCCTTTAGTAACCGCCTGTATTGCAGCATTTAATCCAAAAACCTACAACGACCGTACAGGAGATGGTTGTAATGACTTTGCGTGATTATTTATCAGAATTAGGCAAAGTCGTAACTATGGAAAAGAGTAAGGATGAATGTGATATTAAGTGTTTACACACTTTATGTCGAAGCCATCTGATGCAAAGCTACGGTTGTCTATTATTTAGACATAATACCACTACACAACAAAGGAATTTGGCCCTTCATGTTTTAGCTAGACTTATTGACGCTAAAACAGTGCCTGAATTTTTGGTACTGGACGCCATGCGTTATGACTCAGAATATCAGAGTTACAAAACGACAACGAAAAATAAACTATTGCTGAAAGCTGTCCTTTTTTGAAACAATACAGTTAATCCGAGAAATTACAGGGTATAATATCTTGGCGTCACAACCTTTGAATGACATCGGTACTTTAAAAAAGGAAACCAAAAAAATTCCAACAAATAAATATTTAAACCCAGAGATAGTGTCTATGAGATACTATGGACACATAGCTCCATTGTGGAGAAATTTTGCAATTCAGGCATTTGATAGTTACTCTGCGTTATCCGAAAATATCTCCATTTGAGTTTGTACGATATCTAAAAGAGTTTCGACACCGAAAAGTTTACGTTAGAAGAAGTAAAGCAGGCAGGTTGCAATATCAATAAAATTACTTACTTAAATTTATTAAATATAAATGAATAAAAGTCAATACAATTTTACAGTATATATACTATATAAATATTTATAATAGGTGATAGTATTGTTTATTTGCTTTAGCTGCTGCCGACGTCGTAGATTTGAGCGAAGAGGAAGTGGTCAAAAATGTGACTGAAAATTCCAAATGTTTTCTCATTCGGAGGAATTACGGGAAGTGAAAGCTCGATATCTACCACCAACTTTGTGGCTTGACGACCCTGTAGTAAGTTGTTATGCCAAAATGATAGAGGCATCGTACTTCGAATCGCCATATTCTGGATTCTTATTCCCTTACTTGAGATGATCAAGGTCGTTGTTTATGTACAGAGTCTATGTTTCCTAACCTAAGACGGCTGACAGTCACAATTTAATTCTTTCCACTCCTACCAATTTCCAGCAAAATCATTGGTTCTTAACTGAAATAAACTAGTAGAACCATTACACGACATGCTTCAATGAAAATTGGTAAAGGTTTAAATGAATTCCAGCGAGACATCAGATTGATTAACATGACAAATATTCACAACAACATTTTATTCAGTATATCACCTAATCTATGCTCGTTATACTATTTTCCAATGTTTTATCATTTGTTGGAGAATTAGCAGTACTAACCAGGTCATATTCAGAATTTGGAGTCGAGGGGGGGGAGTGCATCAATATAGAAACGTTGTTAAATAAAGTATTTCGCCATTCGTTTAAATACAGTTTTGAATACTAATGCAAATTCTTTTTTATGCACGGCATATTGAAAGATTATATTCATTCAAGAAAACAAATAAATTATATAATAATTTATGTATTTGTAATAATTTGTAATATTATTTGTAATATTTGTATGTATTAGAATGTATGTATAATATTGCAAAAATAAAGCTAATAAAGAATTTGAATAAATATATTGGAAAATGAGAGCCCAAACAAAGGCAATCTGGATTTCAAATATTATATATTCGTACCACGTATGTTCATAATGCACGACTTTCGAAGTAATTTCAAAAAAGTAAAGTTCAAAAAACACAAATCTAACACTGGGTAACCTATAAAACAGATGCAATGCTCATATTGAGGTTGAAACTTACTCTCAATATCTCGCCCAGCTAACCAGATATTCGAAAGGGACAACTCTGCTGACTTTACTAGATTCAACTTCGTACACTTTAACATAACTTATATCAGAAAATTCAGAATATAACTTTCATTTAGTCGATTTAGATTAGTGACTTGCATTTTATTCCTTTGTGGAATCTCTCAGAAAATGTCCTTTTTGCTTGCAAATATAGCAAATACGCCCTTTGCGATCTGAAAAATATTATATTTTTATAGTTTAATAAACTAATAAAACAGTATAGTGAAGTAGTGTCAACCAACACACTGCATAGCTATATTATTATGTATCCAACATTTATACCAGACACCATACTGTGGGTTTCTTGGTTTGTGGGTATTCTGAATTTTTATTGGACCCATCTGGCTACATTCGTGCTACTATATACTATACCGCTCTATGCTATAGTTCTACATACCAAATTGTGTTTTGTTGATTTTACCATACTACTGTAGTAGATACCATACTACTGTACTTGATACCATACTACTGTACTAGATACCATACTATTGTACTAGATACCATACTAGTCATATTACTAGTGCTAGAGAATCTGCACAACAGAATGGAATAAAATTTGTAGAAATTTGTAGTTCACACTACTGAATAATGCAAAGAGCAATTTAAAATAAATAACAAATTAAAATAGTATTAGACTGTACATTTGCTGGCTCTCTATAGCACGGACCGTGCTCGTGGAACCCTCTCTACCCAAGTTTTCTCTTTGCAGTCTTTCAGCAAATGTTTCTTACTCTTACACTTGAAGCAAGGCCGATGTTTTTTAGCTGTAAATAATATAAAATAAAATTGTATCAACCCTTCTGCAAAATTAACCAAAATTCACTGATTCTATCAAAACTTTTGAGAGAAATGTTTAGTTACCTATATCAAGTTCAGTTATAGCAACATTCTCTCTATCATTTTCTTGTAGGATTGACTACTCCCTGGGGCTCAAACTATGGATGAATTAGTAAAAGGGGATAAATGAAGAACTGGAATACATGAATGAGAGCTTAGTGCATTATCCATCATTGCAGATTTTCAGAGCTTTAATAAATATACAGATATGTAATAAATCAAGATTGTCATAGTAAAGCTAAACTACACCAAATTCCTTATTTTCCAAATCTTCCTTATTGTTTGCAATTTTTTATACAAATACTTGTTGAAATGTTACTTTATGTCAACATTTACGCTGTCCTATCTCAAAACAGCTTAGGGATCATGCACATAATACGTTGAACGGTTGCTTACGTAACCACAAAAATACGTAAATCTAAACTAGGAAAATAGATATCGAGTTTGCTTCCTTGTTGATACTTAACCCGCACACGTCATCTTATACAATCCCGCCAAAGGGTAATGAAGCAAAAAAGACTATTAGAGATTGAGCGGCAAGTACTGCTTTGGCCGTTAATGTTTATGGCAGAAATGTGCCCAAGGAAGTAAGCTAGCCAGCCCGCCTAGATTTTGTGACGCTGTGGTGCTGTTGATTTTTTGATTTAAAATTCCAAAAATGTATATCTCTTTTCCCTTCCTGATAAACATATTCACAAGACCTTTTATTTATACAATTGTTTCGAAAAAGTAGCAAATTCAAAAGTTATAGAAACTTAAAAACACGTAATATTGAAGCTGACAAAACTTTTGGATTTGCTACATTTTGAAACATTTACGTTGTATAAATGAAAACTACAACATACATCACTCGTATAATTATAATATTTATATAATATTTATATTCTGAATTGGTGATGGTAAAAAATAGACCGAAAAAATATTAACCTTTCATTTGGAGTCGTCCAAGGTATTAGAAATGGAACAAATAAGTATGTGCTGCTTCAATGCATTACAATAAACAAATGAGTAATGACTTGCAGGCGGTCAAAGCAGTTTAGCCGTTTAGCTTTCCACAAGTGTAAATTCATCAACAGAAAACAGACGCCCACGCTATAGTTGGTCTCATAGCCAGAGGTCACTCGTTGGCCGTTGCTAATAATGGCAAGGATGGGTATAATGTACTTAATCCGGCAGTCCGCGCCGCCTATACATTTATCGTATTTGGAAAAATGGGGTGATGCTGTATTCAAGGCGTTTGGCAACTACTCGGGGAACAACCCCCCAAAAATGTTGAAACCTCAAAATATTAGCGACTGTTTTAATCTTTTGTAAATGGTACACCCTTCCGGACCCTATTCACTAATGACATTTTTTGGACGGGTAGGAGCATTTCATAGGGTTATTTTGACATAAACGAGAAGCTGTGGTGTGTGCAACTAGGATATGTTATAAAATCACACCAGTCAAAATATGTTGTATATACTTCCCGGGCTACACTGTAAAAATTTGAAACATTTTGGTCATCCCATAAAAAACATGTCCCGTCAGTGCAGTGTGTGGTTAAAAAAAGACACAACTCAAAAATGCAACTAAAAATGATTATTTTAATAATGGATCACGATTTTAAGCGTTTGGTTGGAGTGTTTCAGGCAACCATTTTTTCAAATTAGCGTCCATAATGGAGTTTGGAGGCGGATAAAACGGTGCCTAAAAAACATGTTATTTCGGCCACTTCATGTTAAACAACACAGATTTTGAAAACGATAGGAGATAATGGACATTGAACAGCGAAAATGTGTAAAGAACTTCATTCTTCTTTCGTATGAACCAAATTATATCTATTTGGTGTGTCTGTATTTGGTGCCATTTCAAATTACGTAAAAAGTTGTCTTACTAAATCGATTAGTACTTCTAAACTATAACACATTCAGAGTTGAAGTTGAATTCATTCGAAAGAAAACCGAGTACGGTCTATATTCAAGAATTTGTTATGAACTGCCCCCTATTTCAAGTATTTGTTATGCTAGCTATACTAACTTCCATTACACCACGTTGTAACCTGGTTTTATGAAATGTACTTTCAACTTCGAGCAGAGTTAACGACCTTATAGAAATGCATGTGCAGTATATTATGTCTTATTAATAAAGAATATGGTGTGATTGTAACGAAGCATGTTATTGTACGAGTTATTGCAATGCTACTTATAATCATAAACAAGTAGTATGCATCTAGGTAAGATATAAAATGCCGATATATTATTAGATATCTAGAAAAACATTTTATCATAATGCTAATTAACTTTGATGATCCAGACTTTTAAAAAACGGGTCGCATTGTACATAGTATGCATATTGGGGATTTCAAATGCACAAAATAAGGAAATATAGTATAATACAAGTTGAGAGTTAACAATTTAAAAAACAAAATGGAAAAATCAAAATCATTTTAATCAGAAAAATCATTTTATCTAGTAATAAATGCAAGAAAATTGACCTAACTACATCTTATAAAAATACATCAATTGATAAGTTACTTTAAGCATAGAGATCATCAGAATGAATGTGTTGAACAACATTTGGTCTATCAATATTACTTCCATGGACAGGAATATCGTATCCTCCGTATAATTCATCAGATTTGTATTGTAGATTTTGTCGTGGATTAAGAATAGAATGTGCTCGACTAATATTTATATCCTTGTTATTTAGATTATTGCCCCAGCATATCATACATAGAGTTTGAAGCTTGTCACAAAGGGTTTCGTAATCCATTTTGCAGTTACGAATGGAATCAGGATTTCCTAATTAATGTCCAAGATGACGGTCTTGTAAATCTGCTAAAGGAGTATTGTGTACAACTGTTACATCCCGACTTTCTTGTAAATTTAATTCCTGTAAGTCAGGGACTTCGACAATGACGAAAGGCATTTTATTTAGCTTACCAATAAAGAAGGACTTAACTTTGGTTCGCCTTACCGCATCTCTTCGCTGCTTCATCAATTTTTGTCGGGCCTGTACGCCTAACGGTGTATTAAACTTTTTTATATACAATTTTCGAACAATTCTAACTCGAAAAAGCGTCATAAGTTGTGCTATAGGCGTAATTAAAATACACCAACACAAAAACTCTATATATATTCCATAAATAAACTCAGGCGTAGGAGTAAAAATGTTTTGAGTACAACCAGATGAAGAAAGAAATTCCTCGAGGAAGACCTCAAAAGACGATGTAGGCAACAGCCATAAATAAAAGGCTTTATAGAAACACCCAGATACCGTAAAGCATCTATTAAACTTTCACCCATCTCTAAATGTGGCAGATTCTCCCTTTTTAAAAGAACCTGTTGCGTTCTGAGATGCTGAATAACATAAATGACTGATTTAAATATAAGGAGATGAAAAATTCCTATCATAATATAATGTAACTTACGGGATATGAAATTTAAATCCAAGTCGAAAACAGCACCATTAAAATATTCCTGTGCCGGAGAAAATCTTGAGCAGCCTAACGGCCAAAGCACACCTATTTAAATATGCTACGAATATAGTTGTCATTATTTAGTTACATCACCCAATTTTTCTGAATATTTCATTAAACAAAGTTATCAAGAAATGACTTTTCGATTTACTTTTATTACTGATGCGTGAGGCTAATACCATTTTCAAGAATGAATTTGCAAATCAACCATAAACAGCCGAAATACACTATTTTGCGGTCGGTGTATCAATTTCTTTACAACAGTTTTTGCAAACATTTTTCTAGTCACCACTCAGCCGTATTCAGAAAGTTTACAAAAATCTCCTTGGTTGATAAGAACGTTATGTAATAAATGAACTTACCTAAACCATTTCTTCCATTCAAATAAAACTGTTGTCAATGTTGCTGTGGTAAATGAAATGCAATTTGCTGTTAGAGTTGCCACAGTGTAGTTACCATACAGGTAAAAAAATGGCCCACAGAATGACAATGCTGAACTGGCATCAATTTGACAATCACCTTGAGCTATGTGGCAACAAAATGGATAAGGTTTATTGCCGTCCCTAATAATAAACATAAATTAATTTTTTACTATCAATTTCAATAAGTGTATTGCTATAATAGTGTTGAAATCTAAATTTTTGAAAATGTAGTGGACAATAAAAGTGATGATAGTTATAACAAGATTCATGATTAATTACTTACCCAATTTAATTGTTCTTAACAAGATGTTTGGACGACTTTATAACTAATGACAACAATTCTTATAAACGTTTTGCGATTAAAGGTGGGGTACACTTCAAAAGCCTGTTTTTGGTTGGACATGAAAGATTCACTTTCTGGCTAATGAGCTTGGAAGAAAAAATTTCGAGTAGGAAAATACATTTAGGGAGCTGAAGAAATGCTTTTATTCGTGTTTAATCTACGAAATATGAGAAAACCGGCTTTATGCTCACTAGATAATTGCTGGACTTTTCAAATGAGCTTTTGTACGACTTTCAACGTTTCCAAATTTTATAAACAAGCTTTTAGAAATTAAATTTTTTTCTAAATACATCTTCATCTAAATACATGGAAGCCATCGAGTGCATAGAGTAAAATTGAGACGTGAGACAAATTGTGGGTGGTTCGTAAGCAGAACAGGCAAGTAGCCGAATAACAATAATATCCTACAAGTGAAAATTCAAATTGTGTACAACCACCACTTTTGTGAATGGCGCTTTGCTCGTCGCAATATTTGGTTAAAAATAAACCTAACTGCCACCCCGTCGTTAAGATATGACAAATTACAGTCCAATGACAAGAAATATTGCTACGGTCATGGATATATATACATTATTGTCAAGTATTATAAAGTACAAAAAAAGTAAAAAGCTCAAAAAGGTATGAGATTTAGAAAACTACATTAAGTGTCGTACATGAATAATAATGCAATATGAATTCAACACGTACACTCTAGATACTGACGTTATTATTGTGCAACGGTGTGACTCACCAACTATTTGCAGTATCGTAGTAAATTGTACTAACGTTGCCATTCAATGTTTCTAAAATTCAGGATTGAGTGTTTATCAAATTATATAGTGATTTTGAATATGAATTATTTTGAACAGGCAATGGTTGCGCATAGAGTACCACTTAGTCATCCGAAGTATAAGCATTAAGTAGTACATTTAGTGTATCATCAAGAGCTTTATCAAAATATTATTTATATCGGAGTATTAGGGGTCAATATTCCAACATGATTAAAAAGTGAGATAAACTAACATTTCCAAAATTCTAATGCCAACATGTACTATGCTGTATAATTAAAATTGTTACAATGCACATTATAACGATATAAGTGTGCAGGTTCAGGTACTCGACCCGAATCCCCGGCGGCTGAAAAAGAATGTAACAAAAAGATGAATTATAAAATAATAATTTATCCTTCGAAAGATGTAGCGATGAAATAAATGAGTTTTTGGTTAGCAAGAATTTACTATTAGTTCGAATCTAATGACCGTTTATTTAAACTTAAATAACACACGTATCTCTCAGTTAAGATAGCACATAAGATTTTACGTACGATCTACCTCTCATCTCTCTGCTGAAGGAGTGCCGGATTTATATAACATCGGGTCTCCCTGAGTAGAGAAGATGGCTCCACCGGACAGATAACAAATCTGTCCGATAAAGCTTTTCTCCCCAGCAAAGAATGCGTTCCTCCTTCTGAAGGAACGCCTTCCTCAGGATGAATGTGTTCCTCCCTTGGGAAGAATGTATGTTTCTTCTCTGTGAGAGAATGCATTCTTCCCTTTATTAGAATGCATTCTCTCTGTGTAAAAACTTTACGTCTCTCTCTGTGCGGAAATTTAGATTACTTGCTTATGTAATAATATTTAGCAAATACACTGTGCCTGCTCTCCACTCGACTCGTCTCATCACCTTTCACATCGCTCTCCCCTTTCTTTTGTTTAGCATTGGGAATTGGGTGATGTAAGTCGAGACCTGAGAAGTACTATAGTAACTATGCCAGATCAATACATATAACTTTGGTGACTTATAATCTACACATGTATGTTATATAATGTTAGTAATGTATAAATATTTTATTATGAATATTATTTGAGTATAATTATCGCAATTATTAAATACAAAGCAAATAGTAAGTGTATGAGTTAATAAATTTATTACAAAGGCAGAATTAGAATAGTTTAAAGCATTTTAGGTGTTTAATTTACATGTTAAAACCATAAATTATTACTTTAGGTTTTCTAACCACCGGCATTGATAATAGCAGGATTGCAAAGTCCCGAGTGCCAAGTTGAATCGTGCCGAAATGGGCTATGTGAGTAATGCAAAATGAAAATTATCAAGCGAGAAAGCAGGTACCTAATTGTAGTGTTATTATTCAAATGAAAAATATTCATTCTAATATTAAGCTTTATTTAATTTAGGGTAAGTTTAAAAGATATTTATACAATTGAAAACGTCAAGGATTACCGTATTGTATTGATTATTAGATTTTTATAAAACATAATAAATGTCTTCAGTAAGTAAGGAGAATGATTAGGTAATTTTTTTTAAATTTAAGTAGTATAATATGAATGAAATGATTATATTATTTCCAGTGTGTTTGGTCTTACAGAATATTATATGCCCATGGAGTTGCATGTACGAATCCAGATCATTTGTACGTGCACCTCCGCCCTAAATTCCTATCGTTTCTTATCCTAAATAATAGCCTACATCACTTCAAACTTCAAACAATTATAACAAACTTAGAGATAAGCGCCAATTTGATACCCCTATTTAATTGGTCTGGACATGATTTACATTGTTGTATGCAGCCCTTTACCCTGATACCGAAATTTAGCTCCACCAACAATTACCTTCTGCAAAACACTACCCTCCGTTGTGAGCCTCCATCTGACTATGGTGGATACGAGCTTGTTGAGTTATATTTAGTACGGGTTGTTTACTGAGGATCGCCTTGTCGCCTCCGAATAAAACTCCGTCGCCAGTAATGAAACGGCTTTTCATAACGGGCTTTGAGATAAAGTGTGATTACTAGTATTCTGTAGTGCAAAAATGAAGATTAGGTTGATGAACACTTCAATATAAACAGGAAATTTACAATGGTTAATAATATTGGTAGCTGTTTGAACTGTCAACGGTAATGTGTAGTGAGTGGCAGCTAGGTGCAAGATTGCTATCGGAAGGAAAGGCGATGGATGTGATAAATAAAAAATTAAAATCGCTGTAAATATTGCGTTCCATACAATAAGAAATACGTTAAGGATTATTATATACTATTATATTAATGTAAGTCCAACTTACATAAATCATGGTATGACCAAACTTACTTTGCACAATATCAAATTGGTCGGTCAAGCATTTTTAAAGTTGATCATGACTGATATTTTCTAGTCAACACTATCAGATTAGCTGGTATTAGTATTGATGAAATCACCACAACAGAAAATGCTAAGCTTTACATTCTAATTTAAATTAAAAGGTGACTAATATATGACTAAATGCATTTAACTGAAATTAGTCATAGATGTAATCCCTAGATAGATTAACATTCAATCGATGCAAAACATTTCAAATGTGATTTATTTAATATTGTATGTAAAGCACTACCATTAGGTACTTCGTAAAAGATGCTGGCCTATCTAAACTACCCATTTCCAAATTTTTCCTGTAAAACCAAACCTCACATTTAAGATACAACATTTATTTAAAGACTCCAGATGGTATATAAACAAATTTCATAGGGGGTATTCACGTACATTATTATAAAGTAAAATTACTATAAATCCAACTTTATTAAAATGGTTGAAGAAGCATCTCAATCGTCATGTTTTGACAAAATCGATTTTCACCCCACGAAATTCCGCAACTTTTTTTGGGTAAGCCTTGTTCTCTTTGCTTTAAATGTATTGTGTTTTGAAATTCAGTATTGCAGGTTTTGGCAGTTTTCACACTTACAATGGCTGTCTCTACCTCCTTGTTGTATATTAAATTAAATAACAAGTTTTCCAGGGTTGTACTATTGTGTACAATGCCTCAATCTAGGACGTCGTTGGGAAGGCAGTGGTTCCCCTAATTGCAGTCACAGCAATATTCATGGGACCAGTTGTCGTTATCACGCACAAAGTTATTGCATTATTGTTTGATTTGACAGCTGCACATGACTTGTCATTGAGAGAACGTTCGCCGTATTCTAGAGGAGTAACCGCGAGCCCCGTTTCGGAACATGGAGATAGAAAAGGTATGTTTTACTTTGTACTTAAACTTCATTTCAGTTTTGCAATGCGTTTCTGAATGGAATAGTTAGCTATATACTTACCTACCTAATTAATTTAATGTTTTTTATTCAGTGCACATGATATCTCAATTGACTATTACCAACAATCATCGAGAAGTCCCCTTCGGGGAACTTGCCCCAGACAGGAGCTGAAAGAGGTATGTTGACGAGATTTGATTAGATCATGATCGTGTAAAAACATGATGTTTTGGTAAAAACTATATCAGTCAACGTTGCACCACCAACCAAGGATGAAAATTGATAATAGGTTTCATCAGAATCAGTTTGGCAAACTCCGAGCAACATTTCTACTTAACCTCATCATTTTTTTCTATTTCATTTGCAGCAAAAATTCTCGCCAATTTAAACACAAGACTGAAAGGAGAGTATAGAAAACAAATAAAATAAATGCTGAAAACAAGAAAACCAGCGTCGGTTAGAAGGGATTTATAAGCCAATGATGACAAATAACTTATTAACATAGGAAACATTACTCCTGTAAAAACGTTAGCTGCATTGGCTGGAGCTAGAAAAGAAGTATAACAATGTTTAATTCGTAAACATTTTAATATGCTAATATTATATAATGATATACATATACAATAACGAATGTTAACTTTTAGGTAATGGCTGAGGCTTAATACTTCGCTAATCAATTAACCGTTTTATTCTCTCTTTATCTCTTTTTGCGAAATATGTCAAAATGCGATTTTAAACAGATTATTTTACCCACAAGTACAGCAATGATTCAAATTGCTCGATTTTACCATAAGACATCTAAAATGTTAATAGTTGCATCTACATCAATCAAAATTCTACAATTTAAAATTCATTAATTACATGGTACCCAAAATTAACCAAACAATACACCATGTAATATGCCATATCACATTCACAACTCGGAAATTACATAATAATGTGTAGGCTATTTTTAGTTTTGTGTTATTCGGGGCATTTGTTTGCATTGAACAGTACACAGTCCACACATATGTTCGTCGAACATGTTCGAGGTTCGTTCTCTTCGCGGATGCTGAATGTTTGTTTAGCTTTAAAAGCTGGTTCTTTAATCAGCTCAACACTGGATACGGAATTGTGACCTAATTTTTTCACATCGTTATTATAACCCCAATTTGACATGTGTAAGTTTGAGCCACATTTCATCCTTCTGTTGATGAGTTATAATGAGTTATAACCACCACTAAGAATAGCAAATACCTGTCAGGTGTCGGCCAATTACCTGTCGGGTGTCCGCTAAATACTTGTCGGGTGTCCGCTAAATACTTGTCGGGTGTCCGCTAAATACTTGTCGGGTGTCCGCTAAATACTTGTCGGGTGTC
>JAQFYB010001678.1:0-30504 GCA_034694085.1 Pogonognathellus longicornis
AATGAGAGTAAAACAGCTACATATAAAATATAAAGCCATATGTGTAATTGGGATACACAAAGACAATCTCCGGTTTTATATCCCGGGTTCTTTCTGTTTTCGTACTACGTTTAACATTAGTATTAGTGTCTACTGTATTAGTATCTACTATAGAGCATGTGAGGAAAATTAGTGGAGTCAGTAGGGATTCCTCATTCAATTCAGCACATTTGAAATCCCTGAGACATGAACGAACACAGTGAGTTCCGTTTCATCCACTCTCAAGCTCTGACTCTCTCACACAATTGCAATCAGCCAGCTCGAACAACTACGCTATAAAGTCCGAAGGATATACACATTTAGACATATTACATAAAAGAAGGCCAAAGGGGTAACTAAATAAGCTTCGGAACAGAGCAAACAAAATTGTACAATAGGAACATTGAATACTAGGCGACACAATGCTCGCAAATAAACAATACATACAGATTACTATTACATACTACAATGCCCGCTCTCATCATCTCGTTTCATCTGTCTTTTCATTCCCTTCGCCCGCTCTACGCGAATAAATGGAAATGTTGCTTTCTCTGTTTTATTATTATTATTGCAACAAGATAAAAGAGCCGTAGAGTACACAGGCAATGTATACCAAGAGATAGGAAAGGTAGATTTCTATATAGAATTTATAAAAGGAGCTCCTGTTTTATACTTAGGTGTGTGTACACCTTTTGATTACTGTTTTCCTTCTATGTTTCTCTTCAGTATGAAACATGAGAATCTTGTTCGGCAGAGTTTTGATAGTAATTTGATAAGTGTAACTAAATGTTATAAAGACAAATACTACCCATCTTCCTTGTCTTTATTATATCATGCCACATAATAATGCATTCGTCTTGTATAATACAATACCTACTCGTTTAGTAAATAATACGATAAAGTGAGTGAAAATAGTATACTACAATGTCTTAGGAATATTAGTGTAGGTTTGAGTTAGTGCTTAGTAACATTAAATATAAATAGAGTTTAGCTAGGTAGGTATATATGAATCTCAGGTGTAGAAAAGGTGCGGTTTGTGGTAAAAGTGGGTAAAAGAGTAAAGTAAAAGGTGGGAGAAAGTAGAAAGGCTGAGAATAAGAGATCCCTTGAGTGAAGATGGGATTAATGTGTAGTAAGTAAGTGGAATAAGCGAAGAAGATTACTAGACAGGGAAGTTGTAGAGAAATAAGAAGGAAAGGAAGTCAAGATGAAATATGTGATGCATTACCCGTTCGCTTTCACGTCAATGGGGTGTCCGTTCCTTTTCCATAAGACTTTCGGCTCTGGGTTTCCACGTGGTGGTTCACACTCTAACACGGCTGTGTCTCCTTGAGCTACCCAAGTGTTTTGCGGCGAAGCTCGAAATTCATCTCGAAGTGCTAGTCATAGAGAAAAAATGAAAAAATTACATGAAAATCAATCACAAAAATCCAAACCAAAATCTTTTCAAATCAATTCACACATTTTCTCTCTCTTGCAGAAATTAAATCGTTCTACCTAATTCTATTGATTTCACTTCCGAGCTCCAGTTCCAACTGTTATACTACATACACTTGTGTGTGTGTAGAAACGTATTGTGACAAATACTATAAAAGAAAAAGTTTTTTTGTTATTCTTTACGCGAGGAAATTCTTTGAGGAAAATGGTTGCTAAACAATGGGACACATATAGACACACAAACACAAGTGGCCCAAAGAACAACGAAGCGGGAATGATTTGTGAGGAAGCGGACAAATTCTAAGGTCCGGTCCACTTGTCCCAGTAACCATAAGGAACACATATCTCGTAAATGGCTTCCCTGCCAACTTTCCAGTCCGCTGAAAGGAAACTTTTGTCGTAATGGGACATATCAATTGAATCGAAGAGAAATCGCAACCAAACCATACATATCTACCTACATACATTCACAGACACACACCAAAGCTAAGCAAAACTAACCAAGTGATTTTTGCAATAAGCCTTTCATCAGATTCGGATCTGACGACTCGCCCGCGTCTTCCATTCCATTCCTTCTTTTCACACAAACTTCTACGCGCATTACTTTCCTCATCGATGCCTCGCATAACTCAACCAGACTTTTCACCAACACTTCAGCCCTACTCTTTCCTACTCCTATTACTATATATCAACTTCTATACCTAACAATTTGATTCTTCTAACTTTCCCTACACAAATACCTATATCACATAATATAATTCCCATACATACAGAATATATATTGACATTTATCGTTATGCTATCACGAACGAAATTTAGGTATATAATATTGAAAGACACAGACATACACACACATACAAAGCTAACGAGGTAATTCTCAAAGGCCCCTTAGTGCAAGTGTAACTATCGGCATTCCCTAAACCAAGAGTCAACTTAAGTTAACTCAACTTAGCATCTCTCTCACATAGTAGTAGCTACTACAACTTACACACACACAGAAAACTTACTCAAAAGTAACTCCTACACAACCTTTCACCTTGTATCTTTGACAGAACTTGAAGAGTCATCTCAATGCTGACAAGTAGCATTACCACGATAACAACAGTCATTCTTTATACATACCTTAGTATAATGCAATCTTATTTGTATATACACATACATAAGAGAGATACACGATGAGTTCCTATTACTGTAAAGGAAAACAGTTGGGAATCACCCGTCCTCACCCAACATAACATAACACCATAGCACACGTCTCCACATTCTGTTATCATTTATTAGCAAACTTTGCCTTTGGTGTGTGAGTGCATGGAGCTATCTGCAATACACAAGCAGTAGACGAAATGCCTAAAGGAGAAAGAGAAACACATTGAACGATCACAACTTTAACCAATGTGCTCTTAGAAATGAGTGCATGGTTGAAGCTGTCGCTTATGTATATGGAAGGTGACTCTAACTAGACATTCCTCCACTACTAAAGTATACGTCAAGCAGTAACCTTTGCTCATGTTCTCTTCAGAAGTCTTCTATATCATCACCATCAAACTTTGACAATATGTAACTCAGAAAGTGACGCCAAGGGGAACCTCTATAAATACATTAACGTTATCTGCACTGATACACTATCTGTGTTAGGCTATTGGTATACCTAGCTACAGGGTAGTAACACACGTCTGTATACATTATGCATCTTACAACAAATCTTTCTAGATTTTGTTTTCACATGTATGTATCTCCTATGTTGCACTTGTTATTTGCTTCATGCAGCAAATTTTATCTCGTTTATAGTGAAAGCAGCTGGTTGTGTGTATTTTATGGTAAAACTAAATAGTTTCGTATACACAAGGTGTGTGTAGAGATATTTTCTTGTTTAATGGGTGCACAAATGCATGACATGATGAAACAAATACTAATAATAGCACTATAGTGCATTTTGCAAAGTTTTGGTGCACATGATTGCAGTTATGTTAAAGAATTACTTTCCCCGTAAGGTAAAGCTGAATGTATATGTCTGTTATAATGTACAAGTCATTTAAAGTTGGTTTGGTGTGCTCTGCTGTTGCTGAGCGAGTAAGTTTTGTAAAGCATGTGTATGTATTGTTGTGTGTAATCCAACAAACAGGAAAAGCATTGCACAGCCCCTTTCTCTCATTCTCAAGAGCTTTCCCTCAATGAAACTTGACAAATAGTGCTCATTTGTTCATATTTCTTGGCGATTTCCCTCCTACATTGTAACTATTATCCTTATCTTTATTACACCGGGCTCCAGCAACCTTCCCCCTCACCTCATGACTACATAAGCCACATACATTCACATCAAGGCTAGCTATTTACTCTTTACTCACATGTGAACCGAACATTTGAAAAAATACAACAGAGCCACTACACTTGATTGTATTTTTATTCATTTCCTCGTCGCGAAAAACATAAAGTTCAAGAACAAATCTGAAGGGCAGAAAGGCGTTTGTCCAAAAATGTCATACAAGAAATCATATCAAAAGCGTTTGTAATTATACCCGTAGATGTAAGTTACTAACGAAATTGTCGGCAATTTATACAATTCTATCAAACTCAAAGGAACTCCGTAATCTTTTTAATTACCTTTTACCAATACGTACCTAAATAAGCTACACAAAGAAATTAATGTATTTATGATTTCAAATTGTTACTACTAATTCTGAATGAAACCACAAGTACTAGCCTTCACAATCTATTTCTTAGTTACCGTCCCTTACCATTGAAAAATTTAGCCTTATTGTAATTAAACTGTCAGTTTACACTGAAGATTTTTCTAAATAATGCTAACTATACTAATTTTACCAGGAAGGCATATTATATACATTTTATTTTCAGTATTGTAATCAAGGTAATATACAGCATTTTAACGGTATTTTACAGATTTCGAGGATTTCACAAAAAATCTAACAAATTGAACAGATAGATGGATTATCGTCGATGAACGGAAATTGTATTTTAGAACAGTGATGTATGAATATGTATAACATGACAAAATGTGTATTATTTTTAAATAGATGGAGAGTCTAGAAATAATGATGACACTAAATAATTGTTAAGGTATAACTAGTATAACACATAAAAGTTGTATTGTACATATAAAGGGTATATCAACATAGGTATAATAGAAGGATAATGTGGAGAGTATATGGAATTGTAATAATTCTATCATAAAGAATGATGTAGGTCTCCCCAAAGACCCTTACGGTGAAGAAGTAGACACCCGAGCAACTTGTCATGCATACGGAGGCTTGTAAAGTGGACGATAACATATCCATAACATGTACTTACGAAGGTAACCCTTGTGCCTTCTCTATTATGAACACTTGAGATGAGATTTTAGATAGTTTCATATCATTCCTGTTCGTGCCTTCCCGTTGGCACATAAAATTATAATAATACACATCTATGAATGCATACTCTCGAGTCACAACTTTAGAACAACGCCATGCATTCCAAAACATACACACAGAACATCATCCCCATAAAACACAAGGAAAACCCGCAAAATATTTCTACAGTGTGAATTATCCTACATTCTACATATACAATACTTGCATACGTATACATCTGCAGATGGTATCACTATTTTCTTTTGTTTAAAATGCCATACGTATCACACTACAACTGCAATACGTATAAAAAACCCAATCGAAATGGTCCCGAACGAAGGAAATAAGAAAAAACTTTGTAGCTTTGGCTTCTCTTTAAGGAATCATTTATATTCCATGGAGCAGTCACTTACAACACAAACACAACAGAGAATTTATCAAACACACAACGAAAGAAGAATGAATGAATGTACAATCAACTTTTTATCACGACTACTGTGAATTTCCACCAGTCTTCTCACTGGCAGATATGGAAGCAAGCAAATATACTAATAAAATGGTTGGTTAGCTCTTTCGTAGTTCAATCATAGCTAATTTGTTAGTCAGACCCTCTCTTCTCTATGCAAAACGTCAGTTTCCTCAACAAAGAAATGTCTGTCAGCTCTCTCGTGTTGTGCAGCCTGCATATGTATGAATTTACTACTGTACTCGCCATAAAAACACCCGTCAAAACTCTAAACGCCTTGAAATTCAAAGAAAATCCACACACACCACATTGCACATGAATTGTGAACTATACATATAAATACATATCCTTTGTGCGATGCGGTTCAAATATACCAAATACAAACATCACAGAAAGAAGCATTAAAATGATGGTATACCTATGTTTATACTTATGTAGTAATTTTAAAATCCTCCTGGTATTCCTAATGCATATAGGTGTGTATAAGAATATCAAATACTTAAATGTAAGCTGATTATGTTATACGAGTTTTATAGAGGGACGGGATAGACGGAAGGCATGTCATTTCAAAAAAGTCGACAGCAAGAATTCCCAACTAAACTTTCCTATCCAATCTGTCTAATTAATTAAACATAATTCGACACAGAGAGACATTAGGCTCAGGAATGATGGTGAAGTTAAGAGTAGAAAAGTAAACCACCAAAGTGCAATGGCAAACGAAAAAAGGAAGGATGCTCCAGCGCTAACTCTTTTCATTTTGTTTATCAAAAGTTTGTTTAGTGAATCTGGGGAAATCGGGTGCACATAACACTACTGGCAAAAGTGTATCTTGTGAGCGCCTTTTCCATGGGGGAGAAAAATTCCCATCCAGACAACCAAAGTTGTCCCTTTATTCCAAGTTTTTATTTAATTTCCCTAACCATCTTCATCTACTTCCCTCCACTGACTTATCATTAATATGGCCATACAACAAGGGATGAGGGAGGGAGACACACACAGACAGAGATGTTAGACAAATACACACACTTATACGTATACAACCTCTATATGTATTATACACAGCAAAGCTACACTTTACTTTTGTTCAGTAGCGTGAGATTTTCAGAACGAGCGGGTTGAACTGAGTGACTTGACTGAACTAGTCGATCTATAGACTCCGACAGCTTGCATAAGTGAAATTAGTGAAATGCTGAGCTAAATCTGCAGTTAATTCAATTATAAATTATTCATCCATCCAAACATCAAAGAATTTTTATTACATGTCCGTCTCATTTGAGTGGTCTACCTCTCTTCTACTGCATTAGCTCTGTTCTAAAGCAACCAATCATTCAGTCACATGGAAAATCTCCATAGCACTACCCTCTTGTACTACTTCTCCATCTCCATCACATGTATTATTTCTATTGCCAGCATAAGCAGTCAAAATTGACATAAACCTACTTTAGTAGCTGGTACACATTTTACACTTATTATATACATGTACCTACATGCAGTTTATACGAGTCATATGGTTAAATGCAGGCTCTATAGCAATAGATAGAATAGGTACACAATTTAGTGTTTGTATAAGCCAGGTAGAAACGATATTTACAAGATAGAAAATGTGTACATAGATTTTGCAATGTAGCAATAGTGTTTATTTGTATATACTTAAGTGATTGAATGAAGATGCACGATGATTCCAAGAAAGATACCATATATGTTAGACATAGCAGAAATCTAATGTAGACTCTAGTTTTATTATAGGAAAATACTATAATCCGGGTATAAAATCTATGCCTATAGTGTAGACAATGAAGTTGATATGTAGAAGTGCTCTGATACATTTAAAAATGACTTTACGGAGTTTGTATGTATGAAGGTAGCTAAATCTATCTAGTAGCTAGTCAATTCCAACTGTGCATCCTACTTTCACATGCATAGAAATCTAATGTACGTGTAGATTGGGAACTGAGGGAAATAAAACGAAATCAAATTGGATTGGTGCTCATCCCTTCGAAATTCTATCAATTTGTATCTCTCGGGCTCTCACTCTCTTTTACTCACATTCAGTTTTGCTGCATAAAAACTTTCTCTGTCGGAAGCTCAGCCGACTAAGAATTGCATACAAGAAATGCTTAATATTATCGGGTACTTCAACACAGATACTACATACATACAGGTTTGAGCTGAACACGGATGAAAAGTTATTCAGAGTGCGCTACTAGATATATACAATCGAATGAATGAAATGGATTAACTGGACTTGAAATATCTGTGATTGCCTAAATCCAACCGAACCGTCCAACATGGGATCTAAGATTTCATGTATGAATGGGCAAAATATCCGCTGGCCTTATTTATTAAGCGAAGTGTTACATCGACACAATTGCACTATCACAGCAGTACTACATTAGCAAATCATTGCATTACCTATCACATAGGTTTTTATACAGAAAATTTAATGTTTTTCAGAAAAAACTACTACTGGATGATTGAAATCAATCTTGTAGAAACATTAGTGATGCATTATTACATTTAGATATAGTCAACAGTAGTAATGAAATCATTACATGCTTTTGGAGCATCCCTCTGCTATCTTTTATAAAACCAAGTTGTCAGGAACTCACTTTTTCAGTTGAGTGAGAATTTGAGGATGGATTCTCTCTTATCTTTTCACAAGAGATGATTCATCGTATTTAATCGAGGCAGCAGTAGCTTTGAACACGAGAATTTATTAATATAGTAGAACAGTATGAATGCATTATATAATATAGCCCATAAAGATATTGCAGCGTAAAATTTTGGAGTATTTCTACATACAGCTAAATGCATAGAATGAAACGAAGCATAGAAAAATACCCCATATTCTTTTGACACTTTTGATTTGGTAGCAGATTTGGTTGAGATGAGATGAGAATGAATGTGGAGGACAGTCGTCATCAGCGTCATCGAGATTGACTCTGTGTGGGATGAGACTTATTATTTATTAACTAACTCTTTCATTTCACAATTCACACATTTATACCCCATCAGCTTTTCGATCGTCGCGTCATCATTATTTCACACTTCTCCATATCAACATCCATCTTCATTCCAATGTAAAGTGTTATTCATCTGTAGATAGCAGCATTGTCAATTTTTCGGCAGTTGTAATTAAAAGTTAATATGTTACGCCTTAGCGAGTATTGCTAGGATCTTAATTCTTTTTTATAATAATAAATATAGATTATACTTGTGATTTCTCTTACTACCAGTCAAACTGTTCTACTTTACTGATAGCAAGTTTAAAACTCTTTGTTTCATAGCTTTAATATATTAGACAAGAATTGGTCTTTCATCTTCAGCTGTGAAGTTCAGTAATGCACGCACGCAAACAAAGCAATATACCTAAGTATTGTATGTAGTATTTTTTATTTTAGTTTTTTTTGCTTTCTTGTGTGCGCTGTGTGCTGCAAGGCAAGGCAATGCTCCTCTGCTGTCTTTAGCATGTGATAACACTTCATATTATCTAATATTTTACAATATTATTTCTATACATCTGTATATTATTTTTAACAAATTCAGGAACTTTCCATCTACACCATAATTATATGAAATTGTTTCATTTTTCGATCATTCTTTCTGTAATGGCAAACCTAGCCAGTTAGGTATTATAAGAATAATTAATGAATCACACTTACTATTTTAGCCATGTACTATAAGAATATTATTACCTCTTTCTAGATCTAAATGCCAGCTTTGCAATAGTTTAATAGTTGTGGTTGTGGTGTATCTACGAAATTCATCTTGGGTTTCCCACTTTTAGTTTATGAAATAATTCCAAGAAATAATTTGAAAGAAACTAAGAGAATATACCTAAGAGTTACTAGTACAGTGCAGTTATAAGAAAGTAGTGATAGTGATACAGAGGGTTAGTGAAATGCGAATGATTCACTTTCCAGGAATATTATAATAATTTTTGGTAGAAGTAATAGAGATAAGTGCAAGGAGAAGAAGAAGACAAGGGAAGTGTAGTCGAGTGAAGCCTTAGCAAAGTTGAGACTGAAAGAGAAAACTTGCAAGAAACTTTCAAGTGTCTGTCAAGACAAGAATGGAAATATTATTAAAGAATTGTGTACCACTATTACTACAACACTGAATAGGCTAGACAAAACTATAATATACCATCCATATTATACATTATAAAATATTACACCCACACTATATCTTTCTACACTGTACCTACTGTACCTACTCTGATATCTGCGAGAGAGAAAATAATATTTTATCCCTGGTAGTAAGTAAGTAGAAATGAAATGATTACAAATACATATAATAGCTTGGTTAAAGCAGACTTTACTAATAAATATAGTGTTTGTAGCATCAGTGCTTTAAGAGTAGGAGAGTGATGAAAGGTCAAGTTAGATGTCAATCTAGGTGGAAGGGAATTTGACAAGATGAAAGGAGTCAGACGGAGAAGAATACCAATGTAGTAATATCTATAATTAAAAAGAAAACCCGAAGCGGAAAACTTTGTGTGTATTGCAACAGCATATTATTATAGAGAAGAAGTACAACTCCTAATTTCAAGCAAGTCAAAGCACTATGTCTTATAGCAAGTTGCATGGTTTCATGGATTTCAAATAAACGTGAAGTGGAATGAAGTAGGAGAGAAGTCGTAGATTGAGTGGAGTGAAATTAAATGAAGTTCTCAACGACAAGGAAACGGAAGACAAGACAAGTGAAATGTCTAGAGTTGCTATATAGATGCTAAGAGCGATAGGAGAATTAAAAGCAAATGAATCGATGCGAGAGGATTTTCTCAAGTAAATTAAGGCAATTTTGCATTAACAGTACCTAAACGACATTAGGTAAGTAACTAAGGTACTACTGTGTGTACGAATGCCATTCATTATTCATTAGTTGTGCTTCTGTTTTTGATTATAGCTCCAGATACACTTTCTCAAGACAACTTTTACGGCTGTCGACTAAGTAATATTCCTGATTATTCACAAAAGCTCTAAACGCAAATCGCCCGTATAATACAAAACACTATGTAGTCTTGCTCAGAAATCTGACCCAATATATCTCCACCACACTACTATTACTGTCTCAACTATATATTCAGCACACTTCCATTACTTGCATACTAATATTGCATTCATATTCTAATTACTACTTTCCTAAAGTACGAATTCATGTTGGCTATTAAGAAATCGACAGAAAGAAAGGTAAATGCTAAATCAAATATGAATTCAAGTGCTGTGGTGGCAGGAATAGTGCTACCTATGTAATATGTAGGTAGCAGTCAAGATAGTCATTACAAATACTTGGAAAATATTGCTGTGTATAATACTATACAGTATTGTATGTGTTTTGTAGGATTGTGGCTTTATATAAGCAAAAAACTCGAGATAATACATATTTATATCAATATTTGAGTACAAAGAGAATACCTACAAAGATTACAACGTACAAGTAGTAGCGTTAGTTATTCTTGAGCGATCTCGCCTGAACTGAAGTGAAGGCTGACAGAGAAAAATGATAGAGAAAATCAATAGCGCTCACATTAAACTCTAACGGGTAAAATGCTACTTGTACTACCGAGAAGAACACGTCGATCTTTGAATTCTCGGGGTATATAGGTAGATCGAATTTGATTTTTTTCTAGGTATTTCATAAGTACTTCTTCGTAGACAGAGATAGAGGTACCTTTATTATGCAATTATTATCAACTACAGCTCCCCTGTCATGAAAGCACACAGGTATACCTAAGAAACTTGAAAAATGTTATTTTTTCAAGAAACATGGGGAAATATCTGATATAGCTACACCTATTATAGTAATACATAAATGATAAAGTAGCAATAATGAAAGAAAATTGTGTAGTGCACCTCTGTAAAAACTTGATGTTGTTATGTAACATCGTTTCTCACAGAACACAGCAGCACACAGGTTAAATAATATTTTACTACATGGCTCGTGTTGCTGTTTTGTGGTTTACCACAGCTATGGTGTATTCAATATTAGTGTAGACTGTATAGAGTAGTGTAAAACCTAATGTCATAAAACATCGGGTTGGGTTGACTTGAGCTGATTTGTGTTGGTTTTGTAGTAAAATACTACAACATACATAATGGTTTATATTTCTGGTCTGATTTTGCCACAAAAAGACTTAATAAGGCAAAACAAGACGAAGGAGCGTCTACTACAAAGGATTCAATATGCAAACAAGTGCTTTATAAGACACAACTATGGTGAACTTGTGCCTGACAAAGTAAAGTAATAGTTACTGTGCTCCGCAGTCAACTCTGAATGACTTGGGAATACTATTTGCTTTCCTACTCCTTCTACCACACTACTCCGCTTTTCTACGACAAAGGAAACGGAGCACTGTGTAGTAGAAACACAGTGAAAGCCACATAGTGTAGTTGTATGTATTACAGTATGGATATAAAAGTAGTTGAGAAAGAGACACAGAGTTAACTTGTAGGTGGGAAAGTCAGTCGAATGCTTATGAATGCCTTTTTGCTTATAGTATTAGTAGGTACTAATACAGGCAGTGTAATAATACGATAGTGTATAGTAGCAGAGTATTTGAGATGAATGAGGGAAGAGGAAATCTCATGTTTTTCATTCCCCAGCATTTCCATCGTGGTTTGGCATGCTCTCCTCGATTGTATTGTGAGTGAGAGAGATTTCTTTTTAAGCTTCGCTAACAAAAGTTATTAGGGCAAAATTAAAATGGAGACGGAGACGAGGAGAATTTTAATGAAATGGAAATGAGCAAAGTGGGTCACACAAAACTTGTTCATTCGAGAAGAAAATAAATTTTCCAGATTACACAAACTCTACATGAAGCCAAGAATTACCGTAATTACAAGCACACAAGGAAACTAACGCTTTTTTCTAATGTTTCTTTAACAGGAGAGAAAAAGGGAGAAAGAGCTATTTAACCACAAGACATTTTTCTTTTTATACTATGAATGTATATTGCGTTTTCGAATTCTATTTCGGATTCTATGGATCTACCTATTAGACATGTATGTACAAGTGAATGTAAGATCATAAAGGAATTAATAACAAGTCCCGAATCCCTTACAACGTTGAACTATTTACATCAATGCTTTTTTATAGCAAAGCTGTACAGAATTGATAAGTGAGTCGAATATCTGTAAGAAGATCAAAGAAACGTCTTTTTCTCAAGGTACTTACTGAATTACTCGTCTCTCTCGTTCTTCTACTACATATACTAGTGTTCTACATTGTAGTACAATGCATAGGAGAACTAGTTGTCAGAAAGAATGAAAAAAACGAATCGTGCAGATGAAAAATGTGTCAATTAAGTAAGACTGAAGTGGAAAGGAAGGCGAGAACTTCATCTGGGAAAAGTGGAAGAGAGAAATACAGAAAATAATGAATGACTGAGCTAAAACTGAGTCAGCTTAAGAATAAACTGTGACACTAGCGTGGAAGTTGAGTTGACTTCGTCTTTAGCTCCAGACATCAGACTTATCAACCACACAGACACATAGCAACCTTTTTCTCCCAGATCCGTCCTTCTTTTATATATACATATCACAGACCTAACATTTTTTGACGGAGATAAGCCACAGACACACTAAAGAAATGACAGTAGTATTATAAGTAAGAGAAATATGTATTCCTTTTCATCGTGGTCTATTGCCTAATGATGTAGCAGTAGCAGTAGTAAGTATTTACGTCATAGAGCTCAATTACGGATACTTGTAGTGAAAGAAGCCTATGTAATGAGATTATATCAAGTTACTCTTCTTCTTCGTCTTCTTTTTGCGTAAAGGAATGAGATATTCTCAGAGAATGAATGGCATTGTACGAAAAGTATGCTTCACTATATTCCTTCATTATATCATGATCTGACAATCAATACTAGTCGTATGTATTACAAAAAAATTCAATCATATTTCAAATAAAAGGAACATTTTCAGACGGATACATGAATTCATATTTTTTATACCATTAGTATTAGTAGTACAAGTAGTGCAAAACGTGGTGAAGTGTGTGGGGTTATGTACTACTTATGTACCTAATACGTTTCCACACAAGAATACTAACAATAACGGAAACTTGATACGACATACTTTGTTATTATTGCTAATGCTATCAATTTCGCTCGAGATATTTATTTACTAATAAGATTCGAGTTTCTTGTCACAATACTACTTTTTATTTTGTGAGCGTCTTTTCTTTATTTTGATACTCTTATTTGATTATTTGATTTGTCTCGTAGAGTTTTCTTTCTTCGCCCTGTCTCGACTTTCATCTTAATTTCACAACAAAACATGCATACCTACTACATAGATACATTCATTGTACAAAGGGTTATCTTTCCTTTCACTTCCCTGGTACCTACAATATAAAATAATAACAAGACAAAGCCATTGTATTAGTACTTGCAGTATAAATAAATGACAGCCTCGTCCTTTTCCTCCACACACTTTCCCAAGTAAAAACACGCTATGTCGTAGTAGTAAAATGTTACAAAGTCAGCAAAGGAAAGAAAGGACAAGTTGAAAATAATAATGTCTTCATCATCATTTTCCTTTCATTTCTTCATCCTGTCGCTCTTTTCCTATTGTAAAAAGTTATCAGTTCTTGGTTTCTCTGTGTGTGTGCTTATTATTACAACTGTGTCTTTAATATATAGAGCTACATTTTCGAATTGCATTCCTGTACCCAAAAGCTACGGACGTGAATAGGATATTCTGATTGAAACACACAATCAGAGGGCAAGACGACTCCTCATTCTTGTAACTCAGTGCATCTTTTCTATGTACTAGCCGAGAAAGTAATCAGAAGAAAATAATGGAAAGTTTTGATTTGTTTCCTGCATTAATATAGCAGGAGGGAAATGTAGAAAGTGTAATGCAAGGTAGGAACAGGAACTTTAATGACATTTTCCATTTTTTATACATAGTAGGTCTATGCATCGTAGAACAATGTTACGTACTCCAATACGTGTACTATAGGTATATGGTAGTGGGAAGAACAAGAAAAAATGCTTCTTTTGTTATTATTGATTAATACAATGGTAAGAATGTAATTTTTAGCCTTGAGAATATTAATACCTACTAGGAATGCCACGTAGCTAATAATAACAGTGACGATTTTTTAAAATGGAAAATCGTATGCGAGAAAGTCATAAATGAACTACTCAAGCGTTGCATTATGCACAACGGCCTTTGACAGTAATGACTTCCATTTATCTCACATTTTGAAGCTATGGATCATTATAAGTACCTCAAGTGGAGATTAACTACCTTTGTTGAGCAATTTGCATTTTGGATAAGGAAATTTATGTCCAAGCTTTCTGTACATACTAATGAAAATGAGTTTTAACATTAAGATAATATCTTGATGATGCCGACGCAGTAGTGGTGTAAGGTATAGGGTCCAAGTGTAGGGTCAAAGCAAAAACTTAATGTACTTGTTCTACAACAACACACGAGTTCAAAGTGCCAAATGCTTGCTTTCTTACACGTAATAAACGTTGTAAAGTTTTGTTTTGTGCGTAGTGTCCATTTTTCCTCGTATATTAAATCCTGGCATATTTCTTCACTAGTAGATATGGTATTGTATACTAATATTAGTATGTAGGAGGGTATTTATGCTCTGAGTTGTGTTGTGTGTTGTATATCTTTACATATTTATGTGTGTGTGTTATGTTATGTATGTAGGTTGTCAGTTGGAGTGAAATTGATGTGAAAGCTGACTCGGCTAACACGATAAAATAAATTATCCGAATATTAATGGCATGCCGAGTTCACTAATGTGTCCTGTCATAACTAAACTATGCTAACAACAGCAAAACGAACGAAAGATTACAAGAGTTCAAATCAGACGACCATAAATACAGTACTTACAATATATATTTTAGTAGCTTTTACTACTAAGGCTACAGTTACAACCATGTAGGAAAGGTAAAAAACTTGTAGGGATATTGATTAGATTTGCTATACACATACCTGTATATGTATACTGCTTAAAGAATAGGACATTTTTTGATTTTTTAGAAAAGAAGACACTTATGCCGGACAAACACTAACACTATATAGGAAGACACATGATAGTTGGAAGTATAAAAAGAGACAAGTGTATGACAAAATAGGTTTCACTTGAGTAAAGAGTGAGCGAATGTGTTTAAATATTATGAAGCATCGGAGGAAACGGACGAGAATTTATATGTAGACAAGCAGAATGGCGGGTTCATGTGAGGAGTCCATTAGACGAAAAAGTGATGAGGTCTATTTGTGTTCGTAGTACATGTAGTATTTGTGTACTCACGTGAATCTCAGGCTGGACACGCAAACAAGACCAAAGAAATAACTCTCCTACCTATTTTCCTAACTCAACTCACAATCAGCTTACGTGTCGAAAAATGGGAATATAATAGATGACCCTAAATGCCACTACCACATAGGACTCCACCAGTCATGATGACAACTATGTACCTTCTATTTCTCTATAGGAAAACAGAAGTAGCAGTTTAGAATAGGTTTGTATACAATGCGCACTATTGTAGTATGTATAAAGAATGAATTTAGAAAAGAGAAAAAGTACACTTATGTTTATACCCTCCTCTATTATTTTCTCGACTCTATAGGAATCTCTGTGAGTGTTTCTTGTGCAAAGTGAGCGCAGGGAAAGTTTACAGCAATGTACTTTTGCAATCTGCTAATCCGAATTTCAGACAACATGCGAATCTTGAATAGTAAGCAACTACATAGTAAGAATAGTAAGAATAGTAAGAACCTACAGCATACATAATACGAATGAGATAATTTTTACGTTATAAACAATAAACATTGCCATAAACTACATTAGACTGATTTTATTTATTAGTTGACAATAAAATAGTTACATATTTACACTCTGGTAAGTATGGGTCGATTACTGTCAAAACTCAAGAGAAAGATTTTACTTACAGGTGTACTTTTAATAATACATACCTACGTCTTAATCATTGATGGTTCCAATCAATGTGTGAACAATTCGGTGATGGTATGACATTTATCAAACTCAATCAAAATTTTTGCGGCCATAAAGATCTTGTGTTGATCTTGCTGGTTGGTATTAAGACCTACGCTTCCTGCCATTAATGTAATTTCAACTTGTATTAGAGAAAGATTAAAACCTGCTGAAGTAACGAACAAAATAATATCGATACATTTAAATGAGCAGTGTCTATTCTACTTTCAAGGTGAATTGTAGGTAGGTATTGGTATAATTATAGTATTTAAACATGAAGATGAATAATGACAAAACGATTATGATTTGCAATTACTTTCCAAAATATCAATTTTGAAATAAAATCAATCTGATGTATAAAAATCTTCATTTGTATGTTAAAACTTATACATTTGCACTATTTATATTGTTAGTTGGTAATGACATTTTGTCCACTGTGGACGCCAAAACAATGAACACTGCTTTTCTTTAAAACATCTAGACACTATTTTACAGATTTTATTTTTCGGTATAATAAATTATTTCAACTTTTTAGGCGAATTCAAACGGTTTTGCTAAAACCTAATAACTAATAAAGGTCAATAACACTGGTAATCCCCATATTATGTAAGCCATAAACTTGTCCTCTTGTTTATCAAAATAGGCAATGGCAATGCCTGTATACGTATATTGTATACCGATATGATTTCTGTAACACCTGCGGGTTTAACATAATATTCTACTGCTTTACTGCATAATTGAATTTCTTTTACGACCACACTTTTGTCACACAATGTCCCATGTCCGTTTCCAAAACAAACAATCGTTGTGTTTGCAAAAATTCGATAAATCTTGGCACACGCAAACCACGAATCAGAGTAGTAAAGCAAGTCGTAGTACTGTATTAAATTTAATTGAGCTTTAATTTATATACCCCCACATAAACAGTGTAACTTATACAATACTTATACATACCAGGAACATAATATTATTGTAGTGTAACGATTTCTCTCTAATATAATCTCTACAGTTAAATAGAGCAAATACCCCGTTTAAAATTCTCCGAATTCTTTGTGATAGCTATATTTCTATATTGTAACCGCAAAATGACAGTTTTATTTGTCCTCAAATTTTAAACCGTGTCGTTAATAGTCTTTACAGTTACAATTTCCTGGACATGCTTTGATTTGGAGCAACATGCAGAGTCAAATTGGAAAAATAATTCGATTTTCGCTTGTAAAGGGCAATTAGAAGTTTAAAACCGGTAACTCACTCACCGAGACCACCCTTCCAACTTTAAACATTAAATTCAATGCTTCAGGGAATCACATATTTGAGTTGCTAGCAGGATGCCGACTGCCCTGGAGCTAAATGGCAAAATGCGTTTATTAGCTCGATTGAAATGTCAACTCGCTTCAAGAATTGTGAATAACTCCATATAGTATGAAACCAAAATATTAGGTTGGTAGATATAGAAAAATTATAGAAACCTAAACACACATGAACGTACACAGGTATAGAAAATAATCACCAATCATCCTCATTGTTCTCAATTTAACTCAGACACACATCAACTTAACTGAAACGGCTATAATGACATTAGTAGCTCACACTGAGCGTGTAAATTAATCAAACAAAAATTGATTTGTACTTTCGACACAATCCAATAGAACAAGCAATGAAAGAAAGTGGTACATACACATATTACCATATTATTCTATTGCCCTCATTTATACACCTAGCACAAAACAAACGCAACAACCACTTGGGCTTCATTCAGAATTGACAAAAACTCAACTGTTCCATGTCACACCAAAGACAGGCTGTCAATATTTTTTATTTAACCTGCATTGCGCAGTAACTACTTAAAACTGCAGAAATTCTCATTTGGAAACTCCGATAAAGTAGCTCAAACCATTACATAGGATATAATTAGAAGAACTCAATTTCCTGTCTCAACTCCCAATCACCATTCGGAGCTAAACATCATTTCAACTTTCAACTTCCTCATCAATATTTCATTTTCTCCAGGAGTAAGTAAAAACGGAGAAAGTAAAATTAGTTTTAAATAGAATAAAGGCTGGAGAAAATTCGAGACAGAGAAAAGGCAAACGACAGTGTAGTGGCGGTGGAAATGACACACGAAAAGCAAGGAGCAAACCCTCCTCGGAGAGTGAGATTTTATCGTGATTAAAAACGAGAATCGGAATTAAATTTCCCCTTCATTCGGTCCGACGTAATTTTCGCTCCTGATATTTTCCATTTCCGCGGGTGTCAGGAAATCACAATAAACGTCTCATAGATTGGCCAATATTTTACCCGGAATGATGACCACCTATAAAACCTTTTTCTTCTTCGGGTTCTTTTATGAGCTCCTCTCGCTTTCTCCTTCTTACTACCACATTATAGCAGCACCTCCCATTCAATTCTTGCATTTCAGTCTCACAACCAACTTCTTTTCTCCTAAAGTGTATCATACGTGTGTAATATTCACCTAGACCTTTATACTCCCCGATTCTTCTATGCACAAAATATACCGCTCTTACACTTCCATACTACTACTACTTGAATCTATTCAACCGAGAGTCCTACACACACACACAACCTTCCCCTTTCACGTTCCAATTTATATTTATTTCTTAAGTTGTATATAGCTTTAGCCGCTACGCTTTTTCTTACAATGTAAGCTACACTCTGTTTCTAACCGTACATGTATTCCCATGTATAGCTACTGTATAGCTACTACATAGCCACTACATAGCTACTTAGATTCAGTATTGTAGTTGAGTTTAGTGTACTTACGGGCTACACGCTCGTACATTGTAGAGTTATAGTCACCAGACTATTTATTTTCCCCTATCCCTGCAAATTCATACTTTGTATGTACCTATGCACATACCTTCATACAGTACACGTATTATTATTACATAGAAGTTGGTATAAAGAGAGTGTAGTGCTAAGCAAGGAGAGAGTGTAGCAATATAGTAAAGTAGTGTACAGAGGTTTGGATGTGGGAATGAACCTCCTCTTCGTTCAGATACTGACACGACCGAGTGATTTTCTATTTCAAACGAATCTCCCATTTAGGAACACTAGATTCCAGTATTAACCGACCGAAACATGGATGGGCAATATTCTATGCAACACTCGTACATCTACTTTATGCCACTATTACAAACCAGAGGCAGTTATACGCAGTATAACTGCATTAAACAAGGTCTCATGCACTCTAACCTGTGTTATGTTCTATTATCCTATTATAAAATTGTATCAGATACTTTCACTCGTTCCCTTTCCCCCCAATTTTTGTTGTTCTCCTGTTTTTGTGTCTGTCACCACATCAAACAACACAAAAACTCTAATGCAACTAAATGCTAGTACACTATGTCTAGGAATCTATTTTGTATATACGCACTGGAATGTTTCCATTATACATTTATTTGTAAACACAGGACGAATCTTTTTGTACAGAAAAGATACTGTGTTATTACATTACTGAAGCTCTTCATCTGTCTGGAGGAGATTTAGGCAGATCTATTGTGAATAACATTTAGAAAATATACAATCTGCTATGCATATGTGTGTATAGTGTATACTTATAGTATGCAAAGTGATTCTGGAAATCGACTGGACAAGCAAGAGGACAAACTACTTGGCTTTCCAATTTCCTTCCCTTCAACTACAAAATACTACAAAGCATTTAACAAGTCACGAATCAAGGGAAACCTGACCAAAAGCTGATTTACTAGTAAAATGTAAGCAAATCATGTTGGCAACTATTTCTCGTGTGTCTGACAGCGGAAACAGGCAAGTTGTATTATTAAAACCTTTTGCAGACCGGACATTGAATCGACCCTGTTATATATAGATGGAGAACGTACAGCTCCAGTGATCCGAGTATCTTCATATGATGTCCAACACAAACAGGTACTATCTTCCTACACAATTACATGTGTGGGTATGCATCCTGTATATATAAAATATTTCCACTAGACATGTTAGTATGTAGAATGTGTAGTAAGTGTTTTCCTATAGTATAAGCTATAGAAATGTTCCAGCAAAGAGCAAACACACATACACAGAGATATCATAAAGTTAAACGCGGTCAAAACTTAAATACATAAATTCAGTGTGTGCCAAATATTTCTGTTAGGATGAAAGTGGATTGGACATTAGTATTCAGGTTGAATTGTGGAATTTCGCACGTGAAAAGTTTACGAAAGGAGAAATCCTTAGGAACTCTCTCTTGATTTTCTTTCTGGGTATTCCCAATTTAAAGGACTTTACGGATGTTACTCTATTTGGAGTATTTGTTGTCAGTTCATTTAAAAGAGAATGCATGTACAATACTCAATAGTGCTTTTGTAAAGAGGTATATAGCGTTTCAAGGTTTAAAGGACCTGGTCATAATATCATGGGCAATCGTCTTGTGTCCTAAAGAGGGCAATTGTATCTTTCAAAGTATATTTAGGTTTGACTTGACTTGGCTAGTTGAGTTGCATCCAAGCCAACTTAGCCAACTCTGAGTGATTGTGAAAGAGAGCGACAGGAACACAGGAAGCCATTCAGGAGCAAGTACGTGACAAAATTTTATCGTTTCGACACTTTTACTAGTCGTAAAACCAGGCATTCCTTTCTATTCTCATTCTCACTTACAACTAGTAACTGCCAGACCCTCGTCTAGCTCTATCTCTTACACAAGCACAGTCATATAGTGCACTACGGGGAAAACGAATGTGGAAATATCTATTTAAGTCAACTCCAGTTTGAAATCAAACGAACAAACACGGCACAAGAGTCATGAATGCATAGAAGGTGTAAGGAGATACCATTTCTTCATCCCTTTGTGAAATGGAAATGTAAATGTACCGTTTGATTTATAAACCCGTAGTAAAACCTAACGAGAATTCAGTTTGTCTTTAAATACTTTTACTAATGCATTTCACACAAAACATAATATTGTCTTAGTTTTGTTGTTCTTTGTCTCATTCATTCTTCCTTCATTCATGGACATAATACTTATAGCTATAATAGCTACACCCAAACAATGTGTTTCCATCTGCTATGCAACGCTAAACTGTAAACACCAATAATAAAACTTGACTTTAACATTTACTACGAATGCTTTCAGACTGTATGACTATCTGTAGTACAATTAGATTTATATACTTTATCTGTAGTCCATAGGTATATCCATAGGTATGTAATGTATGCTGTGAAATACAACAATAAGTCACAAAATCTATTAAAGTTTTGAAAAGTGTCCAAAATTCCTTTAGTAACACTCAATCTGTTGATAATTGGTAGTTTCATGCAGAAAGTGAGTACAACTACTTAGATTATAAAAGTTAATTTTAAGTTTAAGAACTCATGGCCCGCCTGACACTGCACTGCTATAGAAAAACATTTGTAAAATGGTAATAGGCAATAGGTACATAGATTCTTTTTATAGCAACAGAAAACGAAAACAATTGCACAAACAGGTTAACCACTATTTCTTAAAATTCAGTTGACAGAATTGTTTATTTTATTGTTGGGCAATTGTAAAGCACAATCCATGTCATGTCAAATGCAGATTAAACAAAATTGGAATAGCTTTATATAGGAAGTCTAATACAAAGGAAGTCTTACACGTAGGACGTTTTGGACATTTGTACAAGGTAGGTACACTTGTGTGGAAGTCTGTGAAAAACTAAGTCGTTAACTGCTTCCGCAAAAATTCTAGATTTTCGTTGCATCTGATAACTTTGTTGCTTAACCAGGCAATGCCACGTAGAGTGAGGTAATGGCCACTTTGCAAAAGACATTTGTTCGTATCAGTAAAATTTGCCAGGAAGAATTGCAGGAAACCTGAAGCAATTGCAGAATAATATACAAGCATGAAACTAGTCGATTTCCCTCAAACCCCGTCCCATATTATGTTGTACTTAATAACCATACTTGTCAAACTACAAGCAGCATACTTACACTGCTGCACGAATTATATTTACATTAAATCATGCCAGACCAACCTTCTTTCACTGCAAAACCGTAATTATTTCAGCAAACCTACTAAAGTCAAAAACACCCACTTCTAATAATGTGTTACATTTCATAACTGCAAATTCCTACAGAACACAGTCTAAGTAAACCAGCTTTGCAAATTGCAATGCACACTCGTAAAGGCAAACAAATGCAATTGTAAACATGTAACATTTAATTCTAATGTATTTTATACTCATTAAACACATACTGTGATAAATATTTTCACTTTCATAATAAAACTATTGTTATGTAAACAAAGTACATCATCCATTATACGTTTTAAGACATTCACAGCGAAAGGGTCCACTTTTAGTGAGGATTCGTGTGTGGCTTATCTGAAGAAATCCCAGTGAGAATTCACTATCGCGATACGCTGTAGTACTACAACCTACTTAACAAGAAATACTGTTTAGTTAGTGCGGAACTAATTAATCGCCATATTTCATCCTGATTTTATGATCTCTCGAGTGGATTACTCTAACAATAAAATATTATCAACACAATGTTATCCTTACAATGTTATATTGCTACCTGTTATACGTATATTATTATTAGAATACTCTAGAGTGTATGTAAACACTGAATAATGACGGTGCACTCGTGTACACACGAATAGTACGTGTATATCTGAAACTTGCAATAATATTTATAGAGTTTATTCAGACATTTTCGCATAGACGCATACTATGCAACATCCAACTGAAATTGATGGGTTATTAAGACGTGAACATGTCTCTATACTATTCTGTAACGAAAACAAATGCAAAATGTTCATGTGCCATGTATAGGTATAAAGATATTAAATGTACATGTGCATTTTGCAAACTTAGGTTTGGAAACACAGTTTATAGCTGCTAGTTAGTAGTTCGTGGAATTTAAACGAGTTCACAACGACAGGCTAGTGAGATATGGTTTAGTTTTGTGAGTGAACATAGTTTCACATGTTTCATTACTTGCCTTTTCTTCCGTATGAAATTTAACAGGTCCGACGTGATCTAGCCGGACACGGCCACCAGAAAGGCTGATAACGCCTTTGCATGCAATAATAATTCTAATCTTTCCCGATTCTGCTTTGTTTCGTTTAGTTTGCACACATTATGCACTCTTACCCACGTTAAGTACACAGTTGCGAAACTGTGACTCAGAATTTATACTTAGTCTTTTAACATAACAAACAAGGTAGGTAGTACTTACAGTCAGAGAGAATGTTAATAGCATAAATAAATGCACAGATAATCCACTGACACAAACCAGGCCATGAATTAGTGAAAATTACTTCCAGAATGGGTTGCCCATGTCCACTTAACTACGATCATCATTCAACATCATTTATTGCACTAAATTTATTGCACAAGAGATAATTAACAACAATAAATGCAGTCTACAAATGTTTTCACATAGAAACCTACAACCTACCCATGTACCTCTTTCAAATATATTGCATTTATGAATACATTAATTTTCGAATGGGTCAAGTACCTTTTACTGTTGCAGATATTAAGTAATTAGCAATTACTAGAGATAGCAAATTACGTCGAGTTGATTAGATAAAGCAATTAGCAATTATATTATATCCCATAAACCAACAGTAGTTCCTGTATGAATTTAGTAAATGCCCACACGTTCACGTATACAAGGTAAATACAAAAGATTAAAGATTCATTAGGCTGACCAAAATACACAAACATACATAAAGTAGTAGTAAGTATAAGCAACGAAGATATCAAGGTAATTATGATGCCTAGAGCTGCTAATCGAGAGTTATAGCCTAATGTGATGTTTACATCTACAGGAAATGAGTTATCTTTGTCTTTTGACTCATGTGATGAATATGCTGTAGTGCGGTAACACAGATAGTGAAGAATGATAATCATTTCTCACTATTTTCCGTATCGTATTACATTACTCGGAAATCCCGGACTGCCGCAGTCAAATTAAAGCACACACCATATCAACACATGTACGCGAACGTGTAAATATATATAAACATAATCCACGCGATTGCAAACTATTTAGTATTTCCACTTGTACTAGATACCAGGATACCATAACGCTTTACTATGTATGTAGAAAACAAACGATTTCGTAACACTGTGTATATACTAAACCAAAACTCCCAAAGTACAAAGGTGGATACATGGATTTCTAGCCTTATACACTCATAAATAAATTTTCTCTAATTTCTGTCATCGTGTTCCATGTAGCCATGCAGGTATTCATACTCTAACCACAATAATGCATGCAATTTCACACTAATGCCATTATTACTCAAATAAAGGTGAACGTATTATTCCCACACTATACAGGTATACGACTGCGATCACTTTCATAAAGTACCCGTCAGATCACAGCATATAATATGGCATTTATTACACAGAGCGTGTAGGAATCTATAAAACCATAATATTTTCCTCCGTTTATTTATAGTAAGTAGTATTCATATATTAGCGCATAATAAGCTAGTAAATATGTTTAGTTACAAAAGACCAAATCATATCACCATACTTGTATACACGTATGTAAAGTGTATAGCCCTCGTAGCTAAAAATACACACACACTCACACAAACACCTAGCAAACATACCTTCGTGTTTGGCTGACAAAATGCCAAATTTGCATTCTGTGATAAGGAGTCCGCACAATCGATAATGAGTTTAACATCTGTTCATTATCGTTTAAAACGAGACACGGTAGACATTAATAATCATTTTCCTCGGGTGATTTATTGCACTCAGTGTTTATCGCCCGTTGGAGACTTTCGGTTGCTCTCTCTCACTCTCTCTCACTCCATCATGCATACAAAGTGTATATTAGTATTTCCCCGTCAACCTTGCTACATATAATATTTTGTGGCTGCTTTTCCTCGCTCTCTCCCTAACATTCTCTCTCTCTCCTTTCCCTCACACATAACTACTTGAGCAAACGTTCTCTCATTTAGTTCCATTATAATTTATCCCACAACACTCCTCACTTATCCAAAGAAAGCCAGTTGGGATTCGCCACAACAACGAAACACACACAAACAACCATATTATGCAAGAGAATGGTTACAATACACTTTAATAGTATTCTAAAGGTAACCTCTGTATAAATTCAACCATTGTGTTTGTATGTATACCTATTATTTGTTTGTACCTACAAAACTACACAATTCCACACTGCACTTCAGTTTATAAACGAGTTAAACTTCACATCGCATCGCAGAAATGAATGAATGAGTGCACACTACTCATATTTACTCGAAAGTACAATGGCAGGCATAAATAAATACATAATAACATGCACTCCATTTCATTTCATTCTATTACCAGCCATATATCTATAGATCCAATAATACGTCCTCAATTTAACAAAGTCCTCATGTAAAACAGAAATACCTATATTATTATGTGATAGGTATATAGCTCAGAAAGCAGGGCCATGGTGGTTAGTGCTTGCACTTATAAAACCATGGGAATCGTATACGGAATGCATAAAGACTTGCCAGGAAGAATGATGTATCGTTAGCTACTTTGGAACATACTGTAATGTCATTTATATTTTCAAGTCAACCCAAGCCAGCCTCAAATTCGCATGAGTAAACTCATTTACATTAAATCTGCCATTGACATGCCCAACTACACTTTGTTACTTTATTTCATTAAATCTTTAAGGCTATTATTATTCAGTGTATTTTATACCATTATGTACACTATAAAGCACCACACTACCTATTTCATAAAGACAAGGATCATCCAATATTTGCACACTCCACTTTACTTGCTTCAACTATTGTATATTCCTACTACCTACTATACTACCTAAGCAGTTTTTACACGATCTACTATTCAATTTATTGTAGCAGGTATAAATAAAACATGAATTTATTTTCTTGTATATAGATACCTACCTACTGCATATAGCTCTAGAAAATATTTATAGTTGTATGGAAAAGCTTTTGACGTCATTTTAATGGAAACATGCAATTTCTATAACTCTGCACAGGCTATGATTAAGCTACAACTAGAGGTACGTTCAAGTCAGCCTATTTCCTCTTAATTTTAATGGCAGGTCGTTTGTTGCTTATAAAGTGCAGATAGAATATTTTGTCTTAGCACGAAATTTGTTTCTTATCCGCAGCTAATAGGTAACTACATATCTAACACACAACACAATGACTTGAAAACGATTAAAGTATTTAGGTTCAGTTGCTGTACAACATTTAAAACTCTATTTGTAACTAGCTAGTAGAAATGCAGTGTAAAAGAATGTACTCCTATAATATTAGAAAAATCTCATTTAAGGTAGAACGCACTTACTATACAGGCATATAATGTAGGTATACCTTGGAGTTCCTGTGTCTAAATATACGTATAAATAGGTTTAAAGTCGAGCTACGTGTTTTCTCGTAGTTTTAACAAGGCAGTCTAAGCGTTGAGGTTAAAACTTACAATAGTTATTAAAATTTGATTAACGAAAGAGCGATATGTGCATAGTTATCTGAATTGTTTACGTGAGGGGAAAACAAACGTACAAGAGTGGAGAACATGCATTCGCATGAAATAAAATGAGATTTGGGTATAAGATTTTAACTCTGTTCGGGTCGGCCCTACGCTTGTTTCAATAACACACAAAATTTGGTTTAACTCGTCCTTGTCACGAGGAGTATCACCCAACAAGAATAGTTAGCATAGCACCATACACAGCTAAATCTACTTAACTTAAAATTCTCTCAGAGTTAAATACACACCACCACGACAAACTAATGTGAGGGTTAAACTGGAGAAAATGTAAGTCATATATTAAATAGAAACGAACATTTCACCAGGTTCCATTACAACTAAGTGTGCTAAATACATAAATACGCATAAATATGAAGGTCTTTGACTTGACTTGTCTGCTCTTTCTATCTTTCCTCTCTCATCAGTCATCTCAAGTCAATGTACTCAACTCACTCACTCAAATATCACCATTCAACTTTAAAATCCCTGCTCCTCCATAATTCTCCCTCAACTTACAGATATACATACATATTATCCCCACGCACATAATACCACCAACACTATACCCTCAAAAATATTCCTACAAACAATTATAAAGTGTTATGTAATATAAAAGTGTAGCATTCCATATGCCATTCTATAAAGGGTAATACGATATACATGAAAGCATTGGTAAGCTTTTAGTAGACGTGACTATATCGATGACAGAATCTTTCAATGAGCCCTTTGCACTGTTTGAACAATCACTTAACTCAGCAGACAGGCTAATAATGGACATGTAAAATGTAAAGTTGCAACAAGACTGTCAAGCACATATTGTGCAATGCAATGTACACTCCCAAATATGTCTACCATGTAGTATACTGGTATAACATAGCAAAAGACGGTTGTAGAATGCTGCACTGCACTATATAGAAAATATGCGTGCAATGAGAATTTCTGGGAGAGACAGAAGGAAACCCACAAGAAGTGAATAAGGAGTGTGTGTGTCTATCTATTAGTGTCTTATAAGTAATAGCTCTGTTGTGTTTGCATGCCAGAGGCCTTGCAGTCTCAGTCTCACTCTCACTCAACCACCAATTCACGAGACTGCAAGGCACACACACACAAGTCTGCTCTAATAGAATTCAGGGGGTTGGTCCGTATACTTATCGTTAGTAAGTATAAATGTCTTGTCTTGGCACCATATGTTAGTAGACTCTTGCACCACAGTACCTATGTACTAATAGTGTGTGGAGTGTGCTAACAAATCTTATAGCAGAGTGTATTATGAGCTTTCAGGAGAATTCCCAGTGTTGTGTGTATGTTTAAATTTGTGCCTTGCCCAACACCACCCTGAAACATCTCATCAGTCATTCCTTAATTGCAGATCCGTCAACTTCACGTCTACTTGATCCACAACCCAGGAGTTCCGGCAGTGCTTATTGGATCCAATGTTGATCGAACGGTTTCCTAGTCTATAGTACTGTAAAAGTACCATAGTCTTTCCTTAGGAACTAAACTGCATTATTGAACTTCTGGTATATTTTACTACTACTTCCATGCACAACGGATCAAACTATTACTTTCTGTATGCATTGTGCATTGCAACTGCTTAGTACAGTAGTCTCCTGTCAATTTTTTGCCTTTGGATACATTCTACTGCTAAGGAAGGAAGAAGGAAGTATTTGTATGTGGGTTGGTGTAGACTATGTGACTATACTGTTGCTTTTCTTGTAAACATAGGAGTTTCTCCGTGTTTTGCTGTGACTGCTGGTAACTGTATGGAAAGATTGAAGTAATTTTGCCACGCTGCAATGCACAAGCAGTTACTTTCACAACTAAATACTTTATGATGTATTGTTTTGTCAAATGGTAATCATTTACAGCTGCAGCAGTCCATACTGACATGACGTGTTGTGCAGTGTACATATTGTAAGGGTGAAGTAAAAAATTTATCAACTTCAGTTAGTATATAGAACTGACCTCATGATTTTTCACGATTAATGGAACTCTTTGAGTTAGTTGAAAGAAAACCCTGAATTTGTTTTCCAAATGACAGAATCAACTCTCTTTTCATTTCACTTTGAGAATTTATTCATGAGAAGTATGACCTCGAGTGATATTTCGTGTGCACAGAAATATTCATATCTTTGTAGTGTTCCATAGTTCAGATGTTAATTGAAAGTTATTTTATTTCAATGAGACGAGAATAATTTACATAATTTACAGTTACCACTACTGTGCTACTAGAAATTTGAGCAGCTGTCACATGCTGTAGCGCTGTAGCAGCTTATTAATTCTACACACTATAAAATGTGTAAAATCTGGCACTAGTTCATACTAAAGGTTTCGTAAAGAGAGTTCACTCATAGAGTACATGAATTGCACAAAGGCTTCCTATTTGTTGTTGATATTTCTCCAGGATTTCTATTTGTACTTCTGTTTGTAGCTAGTTGTGTTGCAAATGAACACTTGTAGCCTTAAGTAAGGAAACTAGGAATACATAAATGAAAGCATTCATTTCATGAGACTATTTACATAGCTAACACGCTCTTATTACTCTAAATAATAACAAGGAGAATATTTAATACGCCAAATGGACAAAAACAAAGTATGTAAAGTAGGTAAAGGAAAGGAGCGAGAGAAAGAGAAGGGAAAACTAACAAAAACAATTCAACGAACCAAAACAAATTACAATAGTATCATAGTAGTCCTACATAATTACACTTGTACATAGTAAGCAGCTTTGCGAAAATATCCATGTACATTAAATACCATACTAATACATTATACACAGAATAATGGAGCCCTGAAGGAAATATTTCTGAGAGAGAGTCACAAAACAACTCATTAATCCAAACGGACGACGAGAGAAGTTCTATATGAAAATGAAACTTACTTGCTACATCCAGTGTGCCGTTGCGGCTGGTGACTTCCCCAAATGTATTGTTAGCTACACAGGCATACACACCAGCATCTTGATCTTTACGCACCTGCGAAGGGGATGAAACAAAATTCAAAATCAAATGTACATAATCAACAATTCCTACGTAACGACTACATTGTAATGTATTAGCAATCTTCTTACGATCTATAGTATTATAACTCAGTCCTGGTTGGGTGCGTAATTAATCAATATAGGTACCTAGCTTTGTATACATTATTTATATAAACCTGGTTTTGCAACCTCAAACATTTCGCTATGACTATGTGAACTGTACATCTAAAACTACAGTAACAAAACTACCTATAGTAGCATACTAGGTACTAGATAAGAATTTTAGTACAAGTAGATCGGTAAAATATGATATTCTATATAGGTATGTATAGTATGAGTGGGGAAATAGAAAGCAAAGAAGGCTACGATGATGACACCTTGGTATTCTTCATTAAAATTTCATGGCCCTCCCTCAGAGGTACGAAGGGAGATACTAGAGCAATTTCGTCCATTGCATTGAGCAATAATTTCGCCTACAACTTTCTATCTGCTCTTATTGTTAGTTTCAATGTACTTTACTTACCTACTACGATTCATATTTTTAATGTAAAACGTTATTGTCAATGAACACGACATTTAGCATTTTCCAGTTGCACAAATATATTATTAATAAACATTATTTACAGATATTATTGTACACCACTATGAGTAATGTAAGTAGTAGGGGAGATCCGTGTCGGTTGGGTCACTTTTTACAAAATTATTTTTCATAAATCACCAGAAGGGTATTACATTATTTTATCACGCGTAACATTTAAAGCTGCTTCTTAGGTACATATTTCATCACTGATACTAATTTTATAT
>JAQFYB010001679.1:0-30489 GCA_034694085.1 Pogonognathellus longicornis
CTAATAATATCTAGTGTAACTTTAGAAATCCTAGGGGAGGCTTAAGCCCCTAAGCCTCCCCCCTCGGTACGGCCTTGGTAGTCTAGTTTACTAAAATATGCTTGCAGGAGTAACTAATTAAATGGTCAAATTAAACATGTATAGTTATAATAAACTTTTCAGATCTTTGCTCAGCCACATCATTTTGAAACCTTATGCAATCAGCAGTCAAGCGAAAGCGACACCAACTATTAGGATAATATTTTCAGCCTTTCGCGTATTAGTTGTTTTTGATTTGAAATACACAACCACCTACCACACTTTTATCACAACTCAGCGAAATGCGCACTTAATTTTCTGTAAAAAGTAAAACCAAGTTGTTTGAAAAAATTACATATTTTATGTATGTAATGTAGGTAGTAATAGTAATATCAGTTTGCCGCCAATGAAATTATTAGAAACCTTATTGTAAGTAATAATTATTTTTCACACAATAAGATATTGCTTTAGACATGATAAGCTCTGTATAACCTTTATACACTTCAGAAAATATAGCTTTACAATCAAAACACGTTTTACTACTACCACAATTCTGCATTAAATGTAACATTGATATGTACTGTACTCTAGTTGTAAAAAATTGTGTAGTAGATGCATACAGAAAACAACACCATACGCGAATTCAATTAATCTGATACAATGTATAAAAATACTAAAAGAAAACCTTTTTTTGACGTTTTAATTTTTCATGATGTCAAATCGCCTTTGGTCCATATCGTGTGTCCCACTCCTGGCTTTCGATTTTTAGTTCTTTCGCTTTGTTTTGCCTGTGTATTATGTGCCACTCCGAGTCCAGCGAGGGCATGAAATTAGAATTTAGTAGATAAATAATAAGCTCGCCGACCTCGGAATGGCGTATAATACACGGACAAAACAAATCGAAAGGACTACCCATGTTTTAAAAATTAATCTTAGCGTGGTAATATTTACATATTCACAACATAATTCGCAACGAATCATAAATTGTCCAAACGTCTTCTGATAAACACACCACAACACTCAACACATCACCAACATCTGTGCGCTTTTTGTCTAAGTTATACTTTCGTACTCTAACTTACTGTTGACTGTTCTACTTCCCTGATTTGACTTTTCTATAATACAAAATTACAACATTCAATTTTCTGCAATTTTAACATAAAACTTTTGAAATACAAAATTTCGATCTACTTAAAAATCGATAATCAAAATTTCCAAAATCCTGAATCTTTATTTTGATGTAAAGAATGTTTTAAAAACATAATCAACCTGATCCATCAAATAGTTTAGTTTTTATGACCTGCAACAATTAGCATAGAAAAACTCTTGAAATGTCGATTATACGCCATGTAGGGGTGTGCACATTTTTAATATAGAACTAAATTATTACATTACTCATGTACTATAACCCTAAAAAGATATTTCATTCTACACTTTCCCAGTTTTTCAAAAAACGAGATTTTTGAAATCAGCTGAGTTGGGTAGTACACTCTAGTGTATGCACATTACGGAGCGACGATCTGCACTGCAGGCTACCGGCTACCTAAATCCAGCACTTGTTTAATCTAATCAAACTTTCCCCTGCTATACTTGGTGTAGTGGCAAAGAATAGCAATAGAGTGCGCTGTTGGTATTCTACGTTGCATGAATTTACAGACGGAGATCTCCGGAGAAGGAATCCACATTCTTCTAGACTATTCTCTTCTTCATAAACGAGCCAGCCCCCATTACTCAAATCTTTTACCTAAACCACCCACAATTTTTTCCAATGCTCTCAGATTCGCCATTTGCCTAGCTGCTGATGCTCGCGGATGATATCCAGAATTATAGTCTCTCAGATTCAGTAAGTGGTTTCATAATTTTATTATTTTATATTTAAATATTATATTTTGATGGTATAAAAAGATTAATTGATTCATAACGTATCACTGCATCTATTTATGACAGGTTTAGTACATTCAAAACCTGTTATTCGGCTTAAATCATTAATTTACGAAAAAAATTAATCTGTTTGCACGCTCGCATCAACAACTTCCATATTTTTTCCGTAATTTGATGATTGCAGCCAAATAACAGATTTTGAATCTACTAAACCTGTCTTATATCGATGCAGTTATACCTACTGAATCAATAAAAAAGGATACCTTTCAAATATGCATCTAACCTCGTAAAAACCTCGGAATTCACACTAGTTCAGTGAATTTTATTGAATCGTTGTTTGTTATATTGGTTGAATGTTGTTAAAACTGGATTATGATCATTTGTCAATCTTACACTGTCAACTGTTGACTGTATCACCTATGTATTTGTATTATTGTATTGTGGTGTTTAACTTTAACTGTTTGTTGAGCATGGAACATCTTTAGTAGCTCAATAATGATTGATTACCTCGAATTAAATATATTTATGTGTTAATATTGCTTTGTTTTACATTTATAAAGGTGCAGTCACAAAGTGAAATAATATGGTAAGGTATTTTCAGTTTAAAGCTTAAAACAATAATTTCAATTTATCTTAAGCTACTACCACCCATGCCTGGTGCACTTATATTAGATTTGAGTGAGGTCAATACCCTCTCCGAGCAATTAGGATCCCCAGATTGGGAAGAAATTGTATCCCTGCAGAATTCCTCATTTTATTATATTTACCTCTTATGTCGTTGTAAAGCAAAGTTGATTAAGATTAATTGATATGGTTTACAGGCTCAAGCTGGTACATCTACCCAGGTTGATCCAAAACGCCGCTTTAAAAAGTTGGAGCGATACTTTAATGAAAAGGAGTTAGCGTGCTTGGTGCCAATGGATACAGGCGCTGAAAACACCCTAAAAAAAATACGTAAGTTTGAATGTGTAAAGATATGCAAATATTCAAAGATGCAGATCAAACTGGAGTTTTAAATCTTTCGTCTACCCAAAACCTACCACAATAACTCCCATTTACGATTTTTTTAAAACAGTTGTCTATAAATGCACACTAACAAAATCTAATTGCTGTATATTTTTTATTTTAAATATTATAGTTGAATACCCTGAACACGAGAAGATAAAAGTGAAGTTCCACCATTTAGTAAGTATTTTTGTACTAATGTGATCCAAAAGTGCTTAATGTTTTTAGCTTTTGTATCTTTTTACGTAAACCTTGGGAATATGTGTCGCGTTTGAGCTATACTGGAAATTGTGATTTTATGTCAGTACGTGATTTTGTGTCAAAATCCTACTTCCACTGAAATTGTGAATAATATGCAACTTTGCTGTGCTTCCTAATTGGGACAATGATTGTAAACCTTTATGCTTTAATTTTAATTTTGTTTCAATAGGCAAGGAAATACGAAAATGTGTTGAAGATGGCGGTGTTTCGTATGTTGTCTAACGACGTAGAATGTAAGTTCTTTTAAGCGTTGTAATGTACAATAAAATAAATTGGGTCCCTTCAAATAGTCGGAGCATAATGCTTATGCCTACTTCTACTATACAAATGCCTACTAATGCCACTTTGTATTTATTATTACATAATGTTCATCAATTCATTCAATTAAACATAATTATATTATTTATGTTATGCAAAAATGCACATATCTACATCAATTTGAGATGTAAAGAATTTAATTGAATGAATTGATGATTATTATGTAATAATAAACACAAAGTGGCATTATGTAGTATACTAGGTAAATGGCGTAGTGTAGTATTAGTAGGTCTCATAATGAGTAGGTAAGCAATTCTCTAATTCTTTACACACTTATCAATTGCATAATAATTTATAATAATACACATCACTTACTATGCATGTAATTTTGTGCCAGTAATTTTTTTTTTATTTATTCCATTCATTTAGTTATTTAAATGATTACATTAAATATAGTAGATATGATATTTTTGGGATAAACAATTCTGTAGAGCGAAAGGATACAAAGAGCTCTATGTAAGTTAGAGTAGGGTGTACATTACAGTTCATTAAAACAAAGGGTTGAGCTGTAAAATCGGCGAGCTGTAGTGTTCACCGAGCAGTAGCGTACGGTTGCCCTTAACTCTGGTGTAAAGTAAACCACCCTCGTGTATTGGAGTAGGAGAATTGACTCACCGTTTATTTCACCGTAGTAACCGATGTTACTACCACATAAAGAAGTATTAATAGGGCTCGATAGCCCTCAAAATTCTATACATTATTTTTATCATTTGTCCCTATACCTAAAATGCTTACCTATCTAAATTTACAATTTACCTGGGTCAAACCAAATCTAACGCATTGGGAGAAAGCAAAGACAGGCATAGAAAAAGTTAAATTTCCTAGGGAAAGGGAACCTTCCCTGGCCAAGTTAAGGTTCACTTGGAATTCCAAAAAAACCGGGTCCAATTTGAAATTTCCAAGCCGCAGAGGAATTATAATCTGTTCAAATAATTAAATTCCCCAAATCTGTGATTTTCAAATAGTGAAGAATTTTCACATTAGGTTTTCCTTAGATATACCGCTACCTTTACACTGTATAGCCTTAGTTTTAGAAGTTTTAGCCCTCTTCTATAGGAGGGTAGGGTAGTGTACACTATTTTATAAGTTTTACACTGGCCCCGTCGTCTGCCATAGTAGGGGTAGTGGTAGTGTCAATTATTGCCTAAGTTTTATTCTGCCATAGCGTGGATAGCAGCCACTATTTCCAAATATTTCCCCGCCCCTCCCACTACGGATGTAATTTTTGCCATTTTCACATTTCTTACCTAACCCAGCGGGGTGATTTATCCGTCTCCTGTCAGGGGTAATTAACCCCCTACCGGGGGTAAATTCCTCGATTTCCTAACTTTCAACCCTCGGGGGGCTGGGTGGGGCGTCTACCGATTTCCTAGGAGAACAAAGTTCCCTGGTTCCCGATTTTTTTTCATTACTGCAACTTTACTGACTTGCATTACTGACTTTATCGCCTGTATTGAATTAAAACAGTTTAGTTCATGATCTTTTATTTTCCTACATCCTAAACAGTCAATAATGATTTAGAATAGTAAGGAAGCCGATGATTTATTGCTTAATCAACTTATGCCACATTTGACCTTTTCTAAAACATTTTAAATACTATGAAAACTTTGGCCTACATCCCGCAATCACGGATTGAACTGGACAAGTTTCCCTACTCCCCCAATGTATTAGATTTTCATTTTTCGCTCTGGTAAATTCAGATAATCATTATAGTTGATTGTTATAGGGGCATACAGCATCAGTGTTGTGTAGAATTTAATGGGCTAACGGGTTCTGCTAATATTATTATATCCTTTTTCGGTAGGTAACATCATTTTTTAACTCGTTATCTGGCACTCATAATATTTGAAGGGATCCATTATATTTACACTATGATATTTATAAACTCTTTTGAAAATCCAGTTATGGAAAAAGGATTGAAAAAAAAGGAACAACTTCTTTTGGGAAGACAAAGTCTTACTCATTCTGAACAACTGGTGTTACCTATGATTGACGAATTAGGTAAGTATTATTTAGTAGCGACAGCTACTTTATATGACGCTCGTTTGTCAGGATGTCCGTCTGTTGTTCAAAATAATCTACATATGTGATAGAAATCCATGAACAACAGCCTGGTGAACATTCGCCTTTCCTCAAATCGAAGGTTTATTACTAACAGACAAAACTGATCTAAGGGTTTTAGTTTTGGGTGATGAAGTCGAAATAATATTTGTACATACTGCTATTCTACATCTACAATATGCTGTCGCTACTTATTGCATTTATATAATACTATATATACTATATAAAATTGTCTAATACAAATATTGTACACACATTGTCTAATATAAACTAACTATTATATATTATTGTCATTACAGTTACACAGTTTTTTTGGGGAGCATATTTGATGGATCCTAAAATAGTAATATTTTTTTATAAATCACTTAAATTGGATTGATGAAATGCGATCAATATCAATCGCAAGAGGATGAATAAACAATCATTTTCGTATATGGCCTACCTAGCCAGGGGAGTCTTCAACGGTCATTTTCATGTATGGGTTGTCAAATTTTGGAGGTTTAATGTGAGTGAAATAATTGCCCAAGAAAAATGGGTCAATACCAATTTGCCTACTCATATCATAAAAGAAACAAAACATGAAATCGACCCCTTTTACTTGGGCAATTATTCCACCCACATTAAATTTTCAAAGTTAGGCAACCCATACACGAAAATGACCGTTAAAGTCACCTCTCTCGATTCGATCCGGTGCATGAACTAAAAATATTATTGTGAAGTGCATTTTAACATGGAGGAGGACCATTTTAGAAGAAGCCTTGTTCCGAACGTATTACAAAACCGAATTTAGACAACTCGTATGCGAAAATGATTGTTGATTCATCCATTTTCGATTGATATTAGTCGCATTTCTTAATTCCTATTGGTTCATGAGATATTCCACTTTGAAAAGTCGACCTTACTTAATCAACAAACTTTATATAATTATTTTGTTTACAGGCTCTGAGTTATCATGCTATGTTGACATCAATGATTTGTGGGGAGGTCGTCAAAGAATCAACTCCAACACCTACATTAAAAATTGAGGAAAGTTCAAGTGATTCTTCCGAAGTGGAGACGACTGGAGGTAGGTTTAAAGCCGTTATTCACTTCAATATGTCACGGTGAAATTTTGCATCGTGGAAAGTTTAATTGCAATAGATGAAATGAAACCGAAAAATGAAATGAAATTACTGGAGGAATATTTGTATTCTTTTCGTCCTAGTTTTCAACCATCAGTACTCACTTCAAAAATAGGGAAAAACCTTGCTCTATTAACATTACCAAGACAACTAAACTCTGTTGAGTTAACTGATTTGCAGGTTGTTGAAATGTTAATACACTTCAGTTCGTTTCCTCGAAAACGAACTAAACATCGTGTTTTCATCCCATGATGTGAAAAGTTAGTTCCTTTCATTGTCGTGAAAAAATTTAACTGTGAACAATATTTGAAGTGAGTACTGAAAAATGAAAAAATACTCGTGAAATACACTTTTCATTTCACTATTGACTATCTCTACACAGTCAAAAAAGAACAATTTTGGATCAAACTTGGGTTTTGAGTACCGGTTGCTGAAGTACTGAGTACAAAAGTGGTGTACTCATTCGTAGAGTAATATTTGCTCAACCTAGTAATATCATGTTGTCACATTTCATCATAGAGTAAACATGTATTTAGCTCATTTTCCATACTAGGCTTACCTGCATTTAGCCATAATCAGAATGAATCCAACGATACGTCCGGTGCTTTGATTTATGTAAAGGTGCCCGCCGGGGTTGAAGCAAATGTCCTAGGGCGCCTCATATGCAGCAAAATTTTGTGGGGTTTGGGGGCGCTTTTTGGTTGGGTTGGGGGCACCTTTTGGTGGTGTTGGGAGCGCCTTTTCCCAAAATGTGTTTTTCGACTTCTAAATTTTCATAAATGTAAAATACATTAGTAAATATTGCACTACATCAAGATCATTCTACATTTGAACTGTACAATGACATAATAGAGCAAATGAGCAAAAGTATGGAAACAAAATTAAAAAATAAAAGGAAGGTTAGTTAGTACTGTATTAGAGATAATTAGTGTTAGTGTTACATAATTACATTATTAGTATTTAGGTAGCTATGTCTTTAAAAGTCATATGATTAGTATTGGAATTTCATTTTCCATTCGAGTCTTTTTTGAAGAATCGATGGGAAGGTGAAATAGATTTTTAATTTTTGGTTTTGGCAACTTAAAGCCCGGGCGCCCCAAAATGTGTCGCCCTGGTCTGGCGCCCGGCGGGGTTCGGGGCCCCCCGGGGTTTAAACCCCCAAACCCCACATCAATTGAGGTACCGGATACATCCTTTTCCCTTCAATATATCTAAATTAATTTGTTGGCAGGAGAGAAACCCAAATGGTCGTTAAAAAACCTGCATCTAAGTTTAAAGAAAAAGGAAGTTGTAGAGAAGCAGGCAACGAAAAAGGAAGTTGTAGAGAAGCAGGCAACGAAAAAGGAGAAGACATCGAAGAAGAAATTTGGTTTCTTAACATTTAAGTCAGAAGGCAAGCGTCAGGAGAAAAATAAGAAGGACAACCTGGAGGTAAAGCAGAACCAAGAACCAGAGAAGGAAGAGATAGAAGAAAATCATAAGCAAAATGTAAAGTTCACCACCAATGATGACTTCCAGGTCATTAAAACACCGCCACTTGTAGATAGTAACGAGCTGAGCCCCGAACCATCCGACGAGGTGGTTGGGGGTAGTGAAGCCAAATAATACGCTTCAATCCTCTCTCTCTCCGCACATAAAAATGTAACAAGCGTATTTAATTTATTCCTGTTTGTTCCCATGGAGAGAAAGAGAGTTGTTGCGTCTACTTAATCTCCTCTTTCTCTTTTTATCTCTCTCAATATTATTATTACGGTACTAGTTGTATAATTATGAGTATATACTACGTAAAATTAATTCGTTGTCAGTATCCTTCTAATTGTGAAATGATGGAAGGTGCAAATGAGTATGTTTTAAATCGTCGGGTTAAAAGACTTTCCAACCGAGAATTTTCTCTTAACGTAGCGGTGAATGTAACTTGCTTGGTGATGAAATTCCTTGTTTTTCCACATTTCGTGTCAGTGGCAGTGTTATTTGCGGAGGGAATTTATTCGACGTTTCTTCTTTCAGTGTTCATCACGTTTATATTCTTGTTGACACTGACTGTCTTTCCTACCATTTCAGCAACTCTCATCTTCATTTTGCTTGTATTAATATTTGTAAAACTAATATGATGTTCGTTTTTAGAAATAAAACCACTTCAATTCAATTCAATTCAAATTATGAACTTTTCATTCGGAATCACACCGCTCGCCCCGTTATATTTGGCGTGCAGAAAGTTCTCAAAGGCAAAAGCATGAAAGTATGTGTTGCTAGTAAATTGCTAATGTATAAGAAAGGAGTCAAACATTCAATGTCCTACAGCCACCGCAACTTAAACTCATCCGTAAAACACATAAGATGTAATTAGTTCAATTACTAATAAAATATACATACATTTATAATACATTTACAGTTCAACATGAAAATCAAATCATCATTTTATTTAATATTGATAATTGAAATAACTTTCGTAATTGCAATAGTTAATAGAAAAAATGATAAAATATTTTGAGTCAATGGCAAATATCATAATTGAAAGATTGTTTCCTGCTTTTTTGTCACACATCAGTTTTCGTGTAATGGTAGTTCGTGTAGCTTTAATAAGGTGGTTCTGCCCACCCCCCCATATTACAAATTATGATATAATTTCTCCATGGTAAACATATTTTAAAAAAAGAAACCAGTAGATATTTTGACTTATAAAATAGATTGAAAAATAAAAGTGAGGTAACGATTTTAGTAAAAATAGTTCCTTTTCGAAAACAAAAATATTTTCAAACAACGAAGCCTAACTAAGAGGTTATTATTAGGGTTCGGGTCGGGTTAGAGCTTCAAATTTTCGGACTCGGTTCGAGACAGGCTTCTTAGTTATCCGTCTAGGATATTATGCAAAAGAGGAGAAACTGTAGGCATTAGGCAGGAGTGATGACGTTGCGTTGTAGTTATTTTTAATCATTTTTTACTCAGGTACGTTTCTCAGCATTAATTACTTTTCTTCTATGAGCTGCAGATTGCTCAATTATCAATCAATTGGAAAGTAGTTGGGAGAAAAGCATTTTGGTAGTTATCTTCTTATAAGCATAAATATAATAAATTGACAATTCATGAGATGTCCAAAATGCTCATAGCTCATAAATAGTACATCATATTACATTACAATCAAGTATATGTGGCAGCCATATGGATGACAACTTACTCGAGCGAACTCTACCCTTTGTCTCACCGATGGGGAAAATGGTATGTGAACTTTGTGAACTATATTCTTCATTTGGAGTAAGTAATATAAATATAAACCTTAGTGAAATGGTTGTACGCAGGTAGCATCAGTTGTTTCATTTTTTGGAGTGTCTTGGGACACTGTGACACATTTTGGGCCACTTTTGGTGACTTATGACACATTTTGGACCATTTTTAGTGACTTATGGCTCATCCGGGACCATTCCGACGCCTTTAGACTGTAGATATGCATGAATATTATAGTGTAGTAGGTATGCATAATATGGCATATAGTGCTATGGGTGACGGGTTAATTACTAGAACTCCCCAATGGGGAGTATATAAAATGAAAGTTTAGGTTCAGTATTTCCGGAGAAATGTCGATTTTAAAATACCGAGTTTCGAAACAGCGATTTTACGTGAAAATATTGTTTGTAATATTTTTAATTCTTTTCGACTTTTCCACTTTCAAGCTTAATTATTAATTACTCTTCCTAAAAAGTTTTCTCATCCATAAGTTTTTCTTTTTGAAATCTAACCCTTCCGAGATTCGGAAAAAAGGGGGGGTTGAAATTATTTTATGACGCCTGTGTAGGTGTAGGTGGTCTACGATCTCATGACTTTCCAGACAAACGGAGGAGGGGGTCTAAAAAGGGCCAAAAATTGCAGACTTCATATATGTACACATTCAAGAGGTCTGGTTGTACTGCAGTTGTCGGCTTCAAAAATATGTTATAAAATCTCTCAAGTCTCAACTAACAAAGAGAACCTCATTAGAAACTTCTCATAGTTCAACGTAAGTTTCAAAATACATAAAATATTTGGTGGGTAATTAAGTTAATAATGATATGTTAGGGTGGTGCACATGAAACCTGCTCACCCCTGTATGCGTACATTATGTTGAGAATGAGATAAATGAATTGTTAATAATGTTTCCCGATTATTATTTGTCGAGAATTTGAGAAGAGTTTTGATTTCATTTCATATTTTAATTCGCTCAATTATTCGATTCGGAACAAAGAACACTAAATTATATATATAGCTATAAGTTTCTTAGGTACATATTATTTATATCTTGAAAGTTATTTTTATGTACACAATAATATTACAATAGTCAGGATTATGCAACATTGACTAATATCGTTATTTGTGATTATTAGCATAATTGGATTTTATTAATGATTATTACATCGTATTGTTTTAATTTTATTAGATATTACTTTATTTAATTATTTTTATTAGATATTACTTTATTTAATTATTTTTATTAGAGTACAATCATCATTTCATGACACTCCATAATATTTACATTTATACATTATTTCTTTTCATTCCTAAACTTACTATTTCTGCCTGAGGCGTCAACAAATAGCTAGCCATTCCAATCCCTTCCTTACGACAAAAAATTATTTATACTGGTACGACGTTAAAGGATCCAAAAACTATATATTTGAAATGTGTTCAATTTTCTGGGATTTTTAGTAATTATAATTATTTACTGCGGCTTAAAACGTGGCTAGGATTTATAAAATTCCTTGCATTGCACAGAACAACTAATTGATTGAAAATTGGAAGGCATACAATATTAACAGAGTATGAAATAAAACATACTTTGCATGAAAGGTATTCACACAAACGTGAAATAAATGCAGAAACACTTGAGCAAAATATGAATCAATTCTAACTGTAAGTAAAAACATGATTTGAAGTTATCCTATCAACAAACACCCTGTTTAAGCATACGTACCTTTTACAGATTTTTACAAAAACTCTAATTCTCTATGCCCAATTTGACAAATGTTAATAAGGTACTCTAATATTCTTACATATCCCTTTTTATACCTCTACAATATCAACAAAAATGAAGTTAAACTTTACTTGAAAATGTTAGGAATGTGATACATACTAACTTTTGATACTGGTTTAATTTATTTGGAATAATGTTCGCACAATACGAGTTGTGAGGTCTATTATTTCACTAAGAAGTCCGAATATTATTGTTCCGATATTATATAAGTAAGGAATTGTTAAAATGCGTTTATTGATAATTCTGTCATGGAATACCTACTAATTTCTTTGCACCGAAAAATAGGAATGTCCCTGTACAATATGCCTTACTGAAGTAAATCAAATGAACGTGTACGAGGGCAAAGGCATTCATTCTGGGGATTCTAAAGATGTAGATTTTAATAAAACTCGATAACATATTCGACAAACAGGCGACTGTCTTTGACTAATATGGCCCGGTAGAGATGCCCATTTATCTAGACACCGGGAGCAGTAAATTTCCCCACACCTCCAACAGTGGCTCTAAAAATTAGACAAAAGTTAGTATCAATTGAAAATAATACACAAAACTAGAAATGCAAAATTCCTGTAACCTTTCTAGTTGCAAAATCAAGTGGTGTCGCACAAGGGCATTCTCGGACTCCTCGAACGGATTTCCACTCCAGAGCTACCGAATCCAACTCGTCCGTAAGTTTTTCCATTGTCAATGCTTCTTCTGTATCAAAGGGCTCATCTTTGTTAAGAAATGCTAAACAATCGTTGGGTGACTTAGACCCAAAATTGGTCACCATTAAGGGGTCAAATTCAATTTTTTGCTGCAACTTCAGGTTCATCTGTTCAAAATATCATAATAACACTGAGATTAGAATTGCATATAAAGGTTATGTTGGTTTTTCCCGATGTTTTGTTAGCCATCCCTTCAATTAAATTGTAAAACTAAAAAATCCCGTTCCCTCCCACCTTAGTACTAAAGGTTTTTTTTTCATGACCCACACCGACGATTTTTTTCCTTTTTTTATTTCAGGTTAATATACTAATAAAAATTGAGAGTAATACAAAATCCATAGTAATGTCCTGTATCAAAATAAAACATGGATTAAGAAAATTTTGGACTACTATGCAATATAAAGTTCATCATCCTATTTGCCAGGAAATATTTGAAAAAAATATTTTGATACGGGGAAGAAAGTAGATTTTGTTCCAGCACTAAAATTACAGTTGTTATAATAAATAGGTTATGCATCGAAAGATTACTTCATCGAGGAGGTTTTTCTTGTAAGTCAGTCGATTGTCATCGAGGCATTGTGTAGGGGATGATTCCACTGTGCCATTGACTCCACAGTTGCTTAATTTTTCTTCGAGAACTTTAATCCGCTTTTGCAAAAGTCGAATATGATCGTCCAATGAGTTAATGTGATCTTTAGAAGCTATCATAAGGTCGCTAAGAGATTCACGAGGATGTAATCCTGTTTCCCACCGACAATACATTTCTCTCCAAAATCTGAAAACACCACAAAAGAAAAAGCTCATTTTCTTATTACTTCCATATGTTAAAATTAAATCCGACTTAGTCGCAGTAAACCAACGAAAATATTTCAAATGGTTTTAGTAAATCCCCATTGTCTACAAAAATCTCTCCCTGAAAGTAAACTACGAACTAAAAATCGAGATCGACAACATGAGAAAATACTCACATTACGCTCTTTCAAGTAGAAAAAAAGTATAAAACGAAAAGTACACTAAGGCCATGTTGACATTGAAATTATTAGTATTGAAGTGGAAAACACTTACTTGAATGTTTGTGGAGCAAGATTGGGCAGAATGAAACCGACATTTGTGTCAGGTTTATACAGCGGATTCAGATATTCATTCATGTGGTTCGCAATGTAACCCCACAACGAGTACGTTTTTTCTTCCAGTCTAAAAAGCGTCACAATATGAATTTAACACAAATTGCATTTCACAAAGAACAAAAAAGCCCTAGAATCGTGAAATCGCTAAAGTGGTGGGTTGGCCACGTACGATATTTATGTGTTTTGCCAAGAAGGAAGAACAATGGTTGGAATGACATGGAGTATAAAAGGAGCTCATTAATAATTTCGTAGAAAGCCTAAGGGACAATGTTGAAAAAATCAAAAGTGAGAGTATAGTTTCTCTCAGCTGCATGACAATGCGTGTAAAACAGGTGGAATAAGCGTAAAATGGTGTGGAAATTGAGTTCATGGTTATTCAACCATACACATAATTATTCAATGGCCGTTATCGTTAATGTCAAGTACTAAACGACGAACTACTAAGGAGATTTTAAGAAGCAGGACAGGAGGAAAATGAATTGTTACAATGTTGACAATGAGTGTAAAAGAAGTATGTATAAGGAAAAGTGAGACGACAACATTTGGCACACATATTCTGACAAGGAACAAATCCTAAATTGTTACTGATATAGAACGTTGTATGGGTGGGTGGAATGTGTGCGAGATCTGTTTGAGAAAGGGTTTTTGGTAGTTGGGGTTAAATGTGTGGAGTTTGTGTAGAAAGTGTAAAGTGAAAACGATTTTATTTGTCGTAAATAGTATATTAAGTGTGGTAATGTGTGCGGAATATAATTGGAGGGGATAAAGTGTTGTGGTTGGAAAAAGCCGTGAAAAAGAAGAGAAAGACGAACCGTAGGTCGACCCGATCCTTTTGACAATTGCCAACAAATGTGCCAAATTGGCAGGAATGAACATGGTCGTGAATGCAAAGTAAAAGTCTGTCGTTGAATTGGAAAATGGATGGGAATTGTTGACTCAGTTGCCAAATGCATTCGATCCATTGAGTAAATACTGGAGAGATTTCTTTCGGATCCACTTGAATGTGACCGCCCCGATCCGTAAATTTATGACCGAAAGAAAGCCACTCCTTGGCAATTAGTGCCTGGAAGCCGTGAAGAGTCCGGTAATAAGGATCCACCAGAATTTGAGACAAAGCACACACTTGGGCAGTTCGGTCCCAACCGTCAGAACAATGCACTAAAACTGAAGAACCCTCTTCAAGAGTTCTAAAAACAAATCACACATAAAATCAAATGTCAAACATTGTCAACAGCACTTTGACCCCCCTCATAATGTCAAGCCCAATCTTACACAACATAGCAATACCATAAACACTACCGGATGTAGTGCGACTACAATGTTCACAATCAAATACAATGTTGAAAGCAAACATACAACTCTGTTATATTTTATAAACTATGCAATGCCATTATTCATCTAAATAACTTTTCGAGTTCCAAAGTATATAACAGGTAAAATGTCCATGTACAACTATTTTAATGTCATTGGACGCATGATAAACATAAAGTTAGTTTTTCATCTTTATTTAGATCACAGTGCATCAGAAATCGAGAATTATACAATTATGTACAGTATCAAATATCAAATAGTATCAGGTCTTATCTATACTACGTTCCAAACACATTGGGGTATTGCGAGAAATTCCTTGTATCTATTACGTAATAGATAGATTGTTTAGACAATACAAATATGGATTGCTTCTATTCTATTCGCTATTCTTTATTGTAACACCTATACTATTTTCTTTTGTGCAAACCTCATTGAAAAGATATCAAAAAATTTCATGGCAAAGTTAAATTTTCAAAAACAATACCAATTTGGCGAGTTTATCTACCGGGCATAAAACCACTCTTCTTGCTTAAACTATTTAAAACAGTAGTTGTCTTCACTAGCAATGTCGTATTTAGAGGATGGGCATCAGGGCACTTTACTCGCCATTCATACTTCCGTTTATAAATGTTTTCGACTTCTGACAAAAAAGTTTTTGACGTTAAAAATGCACAATGAGCTTCGCGCTCCATTGCACCCATTTTGTGAATGTGCAGTAAGTCGCACCCGTGCGGGTTGATCATGATCAAAATACATTATACATGTATATATATGAGATGCTTTAAGGCTACATTGTCTATGACAAAGAAATATTGAACGGAAGGAAAGATAATAAGATTTGTTCATAGTAGAGTAGTGTGACTAGTGTGAAGTGTAAATTGGCAATAGTCTGAGTTGCTAATAAGACGAAAATGGAATAAAATGAGATTTTGTAAGCAGATGGTGATGTAGAATGTAATAAAAGCGAAAAAGGAATTGAGTTAGTTTGTTGTCTCTCACTTGGCTATGAACAAAGCTGCATCCATAATGGATTTTATGTGCCGAAGCCATCCACTGCTTTCAAGTCCATTAAGAAAGGCTGGCATTGCGGGTGTCTTCAACTCGCACGCTGTCAAATCACCATAATTTACATTTACACATTTGCATTTGCAACAAGCTACATTATCAAAAAATCAAAAGCAGATGAACATACATTATTTGTATGTATACCTATATACAGTATCAAAGTGTGGAAAAAGGAGCAAGGGGAAACATGAGCTTCACAGTTCTTCTTTTAAAACGAAATGGCTTAAAAATAAGTCTAATAAGACAATAATCTTTTTAAGCCATCTGCAGGCTTTAATGAAACAGAGATTACTTATGTTCATTTTTTCTTCAATTAAAAGCAACGTGTTTCTTACATTTAGCAATACACACCGCAGTTCCATAGAACAAGGAACACAAAATCTCAACCATTTTTTACATTTTTCTTTTCGAAGATCCTTTCATACAATTCAGAATTAGGTAAGTTCATAATAATTTAAAACTACAATTTATTACAATTCACGTCATGCATTAACAATAAGTACATTTTATTGCCCTGCAAATTACATTTTTTCACAGTTCCTTTCAGGCTAGGAGTCAAATAAAGCAAAAAGCAATATACATTATCATCAAGAAAAAAAGTATTTGGTTTTCCCGGTTCTTGAGGACTAAGACCATTTTTATAAAAAAGGGAAGGTTTTTCCCAAGTAGGTGGTTAGAATTGAACCAAGGAATAAAAAATTTATACGTCCAAGTAGGTTACTTAAGTACCACACCACTACTCACTACTCCCTAGGGAAAGATAAAAGTACTTTTGTAATGTTCAATGCAATTAAGGAAATAATGTGGGATGGAATAAAGACTGAAATGAAATGGAGCTGAAAGGAATGTAGTTAGAGCTAAATTAGGTATTTCCTTGCCGGTACAAAATCCATGGTATCTTGGGATCTTAGTAAATACCCGAAAATTTATGGTTTTGCAGTAACCGAAGTGAAAAAGTGCGAATAAACGTGGAAAAGCTGCAAAAACATATTTCTACACCTCTTGCTCAGAATTGTCTTGGTAAAATTGGTAATTTGGCTGCCTAGAAAAAATGGATTTTGCACCAGCGATTATTTGGGTTGAAGTAAAGAAGTCTGAGACTCAGAGAGTGTGAAATTCAAAAGACTTACTTTCAAGGAGTCTTTGAAGACTTGATCTCATCACATGAATATTATCGATCCCTGCAAAATGAAAGCGAGTGTTTTCATAGTTGGCTTCACTTTCGTAGCCTTTACCAGCTGCTCGATTGGCCATCGCATTAATTCTTGGTCTCGTGTCAACTACTACTAATTGTGCTGTATTCGGATTCGCCTTCTGAATGCACACCAACAAATTCTCATCTTCCACGCACCGAGCACTGAAACCAGACAGAGGCTGACTGCACCGACACAAAGCCGCCTGGTCCCACAAAAAATATTTGTTACCGAAATAAATTACACAAATCAAATCACTTTTCTTAATTAAAAACCATAAGACTCCCCAGACTCTTGCTTGGCGAGGAAAAGCGGATTAAGAAACCCAGGGGGATTGCTTTGATCATCCTGTGTGTTTAGTTTGTGGATCTGAAATCCAGCTACAACAACAATAAATCCCTTAATTAATGAAACTTTTATTAATTAATAAATCCTTTCCGTTCCAAGAAAGTCAATGGAGGAAATCCCACTGATGCTTTGTTCTTCTTAATTCTCTTTTAATCATCACAAAGCCCATACGTTAATGGAATCGCGAGTATTATTATAATCAAAGTCCAAAGGTCAGAGTACGTTTACATTATTCGTTCCGTCTCCATCGTTCGCTACAGATTTTTTATAATATTTGCTTACTTGTAAAGGTATATAATGTAGGTATTTGTATTGCGTAATTGAAAACGAAAGTAATGTTCATCTTAGAAGATGCTAAAATTTATGGCATTTCTCTTTCTTTATTTTCATTTACACTCCACTGTTGGTCATTGTAATTATCTGTGTACTATTATGTACCTTGTGGGGACTGAGCTATTGTGGGGCACGAATATTATAGTGAACGCCGTTCAAAAGCGAATATATAGTAGGTATTACAGTGAACACCGTTCAAAAAACCGTTAGGTCAAAAGTCAAAAATATTATACTGAAATGTAATGTATGAATAAAAACAAGGTTGTGTAAAACACCGCTGTTTTTCGATTGAGAATTTCACAAATGATCTTCATCATGCCAAACTGTATTGAAAGAAAAAATAGACATTGTCAAATCAGAAAGTTATTTCGTATATTCACCGTGTGAAATAGAAAATGCAATCTAACTAATCTAAGACTCTTCTGCATATTTCATAATGCCCCATAGCACATCAGCATAACACGTGGAAATAATTGATGGTCTTTGTCTTTGTTTCTACCATTTCCAGCATTCTTTGTTTCTGTCAAAATTATAAATGTATGTCACGGTTCTCAAATTCCTTTCCTCTACAAATATGTCACGAGAATGCGAACACTCTTTATACATTTCCAATTGCATAGCAGAATTTCTCTTGAAAAGGGTTTTCGTCGTCATACAACTTACAAGAATTTCATCCTATTGATTATCAGCCTCGGAATTTTCTCTGACGTCATTTGTCCCTATTAAACATTTTGCATACACTTTACTTTACCCCTAAATGCACCGAATTCCAAAAAGATTATGCTGCTTGCCATCAAAAATGTTGTCTCCAACTCTGTTGCGGTTCGTATGTAAAAAGCACTAAATCCCTTTCTTTTTTGCATTTATTTTGTTATATACAGGGTGTTTCATAAATGAGACGAAGTTTTCAAAAATTAATATCTCGTGAACCAGAAAGAGTTATGATTTGAGATAAATATCAATCGTAAGGGGAGACTTCAACGTTCATTTTCATATATAAATTGTATAATTTTGATACGTTTAAGGGGTCGGGATAAGGCTTCATAAAAAAAGGTCCTCCACCGTGTTAAAATCAAAGTCAGTTTTGCTTTGAACTGAGTTAGTTCATGAACCAAGCAGAATTATGAGTTGCAATAAATATCACCAGAAAGGGGAGACTTCAACGGTCATTTTCATGTATTGGTTGCCTAACTTTGGAAATTTAATGTAGGTGAAATAATTGGCTATGAAAAATGGGTCGGCGAAATGTTGCCTACTCAAATCACGAAGAAAACAAAACATGGAATCGACCAATTTTCTTTGGGCAATTATTAGACCCACATCACATCACTAAAGTTAGACACCCCTTAAATGAAAATGACCGCTGAAGGTTCCTCTTTCGATTGATATTTATTGCAATTCATAATGCGGTCTGGTGCAAGAACTAAAAATATTAATGTGAAGTGCATTTTAACATGGCAGAGGACCATTTTTTATGAAGCCTTATCTCGACCCCTTAAACTTATCAAAGTTATGCAACTCATATAGGAAAATGAACGTTGAAGTCTCCCCTTTCGATTGATATTTATCTCAAGTCATAACTCTTTCTGGTTCATGAGATATTAATTTTTGAAAACTTCGTCTCATTTATGAAACAGCCTGTACATAGGATTATTCTTCGTTGATGTTTGCAAAAAGTTAGTTTACCTAACAGCAACGCTAACCTCGGTTCAAGTTTAAAGAAACGATTTCCACAGCCGTCTTGTAATGAATTTTGCAAGTTAGCCAATTTCATGGAATTCCCCTAGGAGAATAGTAATGTGCGTTAGGTGGAGCGATTACGAAGATGGATTAAATGCGGGACTATCAGGGATGGCAATTATTTTTCAAAGAAAGTGGCCTTATTCAATTATGCAACAATAGTTTTTGCGTCGCAGTCATGGAGACATTACAAGTCTCTTTTGGCAAGGTTTTCGTTGTTGGAGTAAAGTAATAAACCATTCAAAACAGATATAAAAAGTATTAGAAGAGTCCCTCGAACCGCACTTATTATTACTATGTAAAGACAGACATTGTGAAAAGGCAAAGTATCGCTTAGACTTACTTCATAAGTTGTAAGTAAGGCTAACTTTGAAAATGGAGTGTCCGAAGAAGAAAGAATAGGGGAAACCTGCTGCTTCTCCCGAGTGCATCATTTGCTGGAGCTGAAACTCGCCATTTGAATTCACTTCCAACTCCGAGTTCACGGCACTTTCCTCCGGATGTGAGATAACTTTTAATTCAATTTTCCAACTCAAGTTTTTTCACTTAAAATTGCCACTCTGCCCGCAGAGCACACTTTTCTCCTTGTCAGTCTCTTTTGTACAACCTTTTTCCAACGCTTTTGTTTACGTATTTCTTTCTGTTTCACACAGCTTTTAACCTCCGCCGACTTTGCTCAAGGACAAAATAGACAGTTCATCACTTAACCCGAGCACCTTCATCACCATTACTTTCCTAATAGACGTAACGTAAGCCTTAGGCTTTCCTACCCATCACTTCATTTCACATTCAATTGCTTTTCAAATTCTGTTATACATATAGGCACATAAAAATGATAGACATCGTAAGATAGGCATCGCATTTCATATTCACGCTTAAAAACAATGCGGCATTATACAAGCAGTATGTAGTGTCTATTACACAAAAAGAAAACGCATTATATTATGTACCTAATGACTATGACATTCCCGACCTTTCCGCAAAAATTGAAAAAAAATCTAAAATTAAATCAATTTACGTTTACAATTTGTACTACTTTCAAGAAATTGTACCAATTTACAAGAAACTATGAGTAGGGAAAAATAAATTTTAAACTGTCAAATTAATACGTACGTAAAATTAAATTAAAATTCAGTTAAGAAAAAATTAAAATAACTATTGTTTAATTTCTAGCTTAAAATTGTAAACAAATGCAGGTTTTTTATTCTTTTGAATTATATGAAAATTGCATATTATATTATAAATAAATTTAACACATGATGTGCTTGAAAAAAAGCAAGTCCTTTAAGTTACTATTAAGGGAATATGCAAGTTTATATTATGCCTTACTTAGCAGGTAGGTACTAGAGACATCAAAACCGAAACCGAACGGTTTTTTCGGTTTAGGGCCCTTGGGGGCACCCGACAAGGTTGCCCCCAAGGCCACCAAAAACCAAAATTCCAGGTCCGCACGAAGCTTAGACCTCGCTTACAGCAGCGGGTGTTACCACCCATGAGCCGCAACGACAGAACTTTAAAGAATTTATTATTAAATATTATTAAGTATTAAAGTATTAAGTAGAATATAATTAATGTGATTATTTTTGTTTAAAAATTATTTTCCATACTAAAGAAAACTTAAACCTTCTTTCTTTTGATGTTGCTATTGTTACTCGTCCAACCAATCTAAAGGACTTTAAGTGAGAATGGTTTTGGGACTAATTTGAATAATATACAAGTTGAGCATAATAAATCATATATTATGGTATGCAGTGCAGTACATAACATGGATAATATATTCAGACTTACATACTCACAACACAAGAATCCACATTTATATTCATACCATCAAATTTTATTTCTTCCCTGCTGCCACTCGGTGTCGGCTAAAACTTCACACAGAAGTTTGACCTCTTTTACGAAAAAAATGTGCACATACATTCCTTTTGTAAGAGTGGCAATCTGAAAATTCAGCTGCTATTCATTTTAATATTTGAAGCTAAAATACTATCAATGCACATTTGAAATTGAAGGTTGTTGGTAATAAAACTAAAGCCGTCGTGGAGTGTAAAAGGGTCATGTTGCCTTGTCCTGTACTTGTGTGGAATTCAATCTTTGCACTTTGCCATTTATTTGGACGAGCACTCACAAAGTGAAATTGAAGTAGCAGACCACAGGTACGTAGGATATTTTCACAATCCCCCAAGGAACAAAAAAGAGGAGGAAAAGAATGAGTGGCTGAAAAGAAAAAATTTTTGCTGTTGTTTTACTTACCTTAGTAGTGTGGAGGTATGTCATGACAGGTAGGCGCCCTCGACTTCTAAACCTTGACGATCCCAAGAGAACGGAAGTGGGAGCTGAAGCTGGCACATACAGGTAACGAGGGTAAGTATCACATAACTAGAAAGGCACAACATAAATATCAACACACTCAAATGAGTTCATTCCACACTCCATTTCTTCCAAATATCTTTTCCTACTTCTTCAAATCACACCTGGGAATCCTGGGATTACAAAACACAACATTCCAAAATCCACACCACTCCGAAAACACAATTCATTCTTCCAATGTACACAGAGAATAAAAAATACTTCATAATATGTGACTGTGCACCTTATGGAATTTTGCTAATACTCTATAGTAAAGTGTATAGCAATACTATTTATGTCTCAATGAGATATCTTCTTCAGCATTTTTGTCGATAATATGAATACCTACTATCCTTACATTTAGTAATATTTTATGCCCTGCTATTAGTACCCTGCTAGAATGTTCTATTATATGTACCTAGTCTACCTAGTATAATTTATTGCTACTCTGATGTAGGTATATATATAATTATTCTCGAATGAATGGCGCAATTGCACTATGTTATAGAAATCCTCCAAAGTCCAAACTGACATTAACTCGTTGTGTCTTACACGTGTATTAAAAAGTGGGAACGGACTGGAACGGGTTTGTCGTCCCAATTTTATTGGCACCAAAATTACCTTTAATTTTGCAATTAAAACTGCATCGACATTTCAGTGCAAACACTGATCAAATTTTAGTGACATAACTCATATATACTGGACAATTCAGAGTTTTCGGAATTTTTAAAATTTTAGGTTTTTCTCAATCTTAGGTGTAAGGATAAGATGTGTTAATGTCCTAATAAGTGTCATCAGTATCCCTTCTTTGGCACTGAAAGCGGGTTATAATTTTAAAAGCTCACTACCAGTGTGCTTAACTGGCTTAACTACGTTAGGGAAGTTGAGTCTAATTGGCAAGCACAGAGGTACCCCAGTTAGAGGAATGGTGGGGGTGGGTACCCCCACCATTCCTCTAACTGGGAAGAGCACTTTTTCTATGATTGACCAGACCTGCCCGTATTAATTTGCCTGAGTTCAAGACTTCGAATTTTTAGTCTAGTCGTTAACTCAAGGATATGTCCCGTACTATCTTCGAGCCAAATACACCCCTATCATGCTGCCAGCCGTGAGACACGAAGCCAAGACTCACTCGCAGCAGCATCCCTCAGCGGCATCGACAGTTTTAGTTTATATGTCATTTTTACGAAAGGGCCACATTAGAGAGGGAGATAACATTTTAATTATTGTCTGGGTTGACACTAATGATTTGAATGAGGCTTTTGGGAGAGGCATTTAAAGGAAAGTTGAATGGCCGGAAATAAAATCCCTTTAAAAATCTTCGTCGTGGACGCGGCTATAGTATATAGTACGGTATGTTTACAACAAGGTTTTTGTTTTCGTTGGATGTCGTTGAATATATTTTTTATAGTGTTTGTCGAACGCAGGATGCCGGACTTCGTGAGAATAAAAGAAGAGTAAATAAAGCTCATAAAAATGTTTAGTACACCGCGCACACAGACGTTAGTCAGCAGCGGCTAGCCATGACATGAAGACATGAAGACATGATTCCAGATTGTATCATCAGTAGCCGTGTTTTTACAAACAGGCGTCTATCTTACGTTACCTAAAACAGCAAACACTACTACAGGGTATTTCAATAAGTGACACTCTTTTTTAAAGTTTAAGACTTTCTTTAGCGGAAAAACGGTTGATCGAAAAATAATGTTACTGTACAAATATCCACTTGACTTTTCTGTAAATTTGATACTGCATGTAGCATTATAATCATTAAGTAGGGCTTTTGAGGTAACTTTAATAAGCTACATTTAAAATGAAGCTTAAATGTAGCCCTTATATGAATCCTTTGATGCACACAAGCAAAACATGATAAATCACACACGAAACACATATTTCAAAATGTCATGCGATCACTAACTTATTTGCTGTAGAATAGAGTGTATCATGCATACTATCATACATAAGTATGTTCAACCTCATTGTGTGTGAACTCCCCAGTTTCAATGATTTTGCTATATTAATACTAAAAAAGTTCCATGTGGGTAATAGGCAAGCCTAAAAATCTTGGTGCGATGGGAACTCATGTTTGAAAAGTTTCAAAAAATGTCTGAAGGCTATCAAAAATGCGAACATTTTAAAGTGTGCTTGTACGCATTTGATACATTAATTTTCATGCATGATTGTGTCTGCAAAATTATTTCTAGGTTTCCGTTTTCTCGTTTGAGACAGTTTCTCGATTCTTTCAACTTTCAAATATTTGAAAAATGTGTACTTTCTCTAACCATAGCCCTTGATTTCACCCTTGCCTTTCAAAATATGACAACCTTATACAAATTACGCTGGTAACCCTAGTTAGAGTAAAAGCAACAGCGCCATTAACCCATAGGTTAACATAAAGAAAAACGTGCTAGGTGTGACGAAGAGTGTCTTCGTCTCACTATTGACTATGTGATTTTTATTGAGGTTCTGTTAAAATATAAACCTACAGTCAATATTCCATAGGTACATGAATCATGGAATCCTGCACGGAGAAAGCCAACATACGATTTAATGTCTATAATGTAAAAGTATCTTACACTATAAGTAAGTAACTCATTTGTATGTTAAGAAGTTATAATATACCATAAATTATGCTTTTCATCCTCACACTTGTTATAATATATGCTACGTGGTTTTACACTTTCTCTTGCAATTTTTCAAATGGTAATTTCGCCCTAATAGAAAGGCGACTCTATCGTTTCCATGCACTCAGCTTTCTGAATTTAAATTGTAATTTAGATTTCTAATTGCTTGAAGCATTGTTCATACTACTTCAAACAAAAAGTGTAGAAACTATGGGATAGGCAGACCCTGTATAAAAAGCGCCATAAGAAATGTGACGTCGTAAAATGTGGAAAGGGCTTTTGGGAAGGGCGATTGGAGACTGGTGGTGAGCGTTAAATGGTATTTATACGGATACAAGGGATAAGATCAATAAAATGGGAGAAGAGGACGACGAAGGAGTTGTGTGGAACATAAATGAGGCAGCCTTCGTGTTCTCTTCCTTTACAGGCAATTATTAGATAAACTTTCAGTCTTAAATTCTAATCAGCAAAGATTTTCTTTGTGTTTCGTGTCCTGCACTTGGCCTACCACGCACTGAACGACTAATAGCTGTGAAGGCTCTGAACGCTCAAGTGTAGCGTGTGTCTTGTGCGTTGCGTCCAGCAAAAATAAGCTCTGCTACTAAAACTAATCTCTTTATCGAATGTTACATAATTTGTCGTTTGTGTTTCTACGTCCCCAAACGCTATAACATTACGCTTTATCTACACAAGCATGAAATGTCACACGGATATATTTTTTTAACACAACTGTGATGTGATCATGAGACATTTTTAGTGCTGCTGCTGCTATTTCTTTGTTGGGAGAATTGTTGTGTTGGGGTAATAGGAGGGGATGGAAAGACACAAAAAGAAAGTGTTCAAGACTTACTTCATAATCCTTATTTAGTGTCGTCATCGTCCATGATTCATTGGGGACACTCATTCTCTCGAAGTCAGCCTTCAGATCGAAAAGAGACCATCCTGTTTCTCGTGGCAATTCTTCAGACCCAGTGTTGTAACGAAAACTGTACAAATCCTCAATGTTTGCTGAAAAATAAAAACAACAATCAACGGTCACACCACCTCAACCTTTTCTTAACTCTTCAACAAATACAGCAATATCAACTCAATTGAAGCAAACAAACAATAAAAATAGTAACCACAAACGCAATCTTCTCCTTTACAAGTGGGTTATTGCTTTTATCGTTTTAAGGCTTAGGTGTAATGTCTCACTGATAGTGAGAAACGACGAAACGAAACACCATAAAACTATTTGTCTTAACATCAAAATTCAAATATAAATCATTTCTATTTTTTCTTCATTGTTTTGGTTGGTAAGAGTCGATCTCTAGAATGTTTAAATGGAGCATCAGCATGTAATATAAAAATACAGTAAACATAAAATATATCTCATCCAATTATTGTAAACACCATTTGTAATGCATGGTCAATGGTAGGGCTTCATGAGATTTTGTGTTTCGTAAATCATTAGAGAAAGTACCATGATGGTACGCAACCTGAATTTTATTTCCAGGTGCCGTTCCTTTGTAAATAATCAAAACCGCAACGCATTTTCGAAACATGAAGTAACTTATTTTGAGTATAGTTACTTCAAATGATGTTTATCATGCGACACTAATTACTGAACTGTCGTCATATTTCATATTTTGAACGGTCAAGTTTAGCCTTTGACATTTTGCTATAAATTATAGGATTTTGTTATTACGCACACCATTCAATCTATCTGTACATGAAATTACAGTGCTTTCAAACTCGGCAATCTTTGACACACAATAAATTGATAAGTGATGCTTTGTCATGTAATGTAATGTGTGTGCTTCGTGTGTCAAATGCAATTTGCTTTGGCCCTGAGGGAAATTCTATACGGTACTGATGCTGATGCTCGTGTAGCAAAATAGAGCCACATAGAACATAAGTCAATTCAATTTGGAGGGACATGAATGCACACACATAGATGAGCCATACCACACCACACTCGATTATATATTTATCGGAGAAGAAGGCGTTCGTACAAAGAAAGGAAGAAAGCTGGAAAATAATGATAACGAATGACGAAAGAAGACAATGCGGGGATTTTGGTGCAACGAACCTGGCTGACACATTTGCGTCAAAGATGTGAACAAGTCGTGAGCATCTCTTTCCTTGGGGATCACAAATGTCATCGACAGAAAAGTCTTGGTGCGAACTTGGACAGGAGAGCCAGTCGGAGTTAATGCAAGCTTTGTCACGCTTGATATATGTGAATGCAATATCTGCAACAAATCCAAACATACATCTGTACTAAGAAAATGCTTTATATGCTACAACCTAAAACCTTCAAAAATCCTCATTTTTCGTCGATATAATTAAGTGTATTTGATCATCCACATTATTTTGTGGGTCAATAATAGTTTGTGTGTACATTGTACATATAAAACAGTTGTTTGGGTTGATGTGAGAAAATCTCCACAATTGAAACTGAAGCTCTCCAAAACATTTTTATTTACTTTTAATAAACTTAATAAAAAGTCAAACAATATTATATTGAAATTGTTATTACAGAATGAAAATTTAGTTTAAATTTTTATGTGTATAAGAGAACGATAAAAAATTCGTCGTTTAAAAAACAATGTTTCCGAAGATTTGAATTGCAACAAATATGGGGTTGAAAGATAAACCTTGAAAGTCAATCCATTTTAAAATGTAATAGGTTTTTATTGAATGTTGGCTGTCTGTTTTTATTGCAACCGAAGTCGGATTGAGAGTAAACGCCAAGAACAGCATTTAAAATGAAATGAGGGCAAGGGAAGGCAAGGAAAGATGTCTTTAGGCGATACTAAAAGCTTTGTAAAAAAGTTACCCATGTTTCTCGCTTATTGTCATGATCCACATATATCAAGTGGGTAGCTGTCAAGTACAAAGCTCCAACAGCATTGCGACGGGCACTGAATCGTTCCAGGAGCCCCACATTATCCACCTAAAACCAAAAAAGTTGATACAAGTCAGTGTCATTGTCGACAATGGCATTGGCATTTGACAAGCACAAATAACTACCTCAGAACGGTTTATCATGAATGAACTCACAATCACCTCATCTACTTTTTACACTCATTCACGCTTTCAAACCAACTTTTTCCACCACATCACCCAACACACAAAACACCTAAAAATGAACTACACAAAAGTATAAATACAACTACATATAAAATTCGGTTTATGTTTTCATCACCCATTCATTCATATAAATCCAATCAAATCTTATTTATAACTCTCTTTTGTCCTTTGATATTATTGTGCAGAAACACTAATATTTGTTTTACATTGTAAATTTTACTGTCTATATATATTCTCATTATACCCTGAAAAGCAATCGAAATGAACAACTAATTGTAAGTAATCAATGAATATTACTTTATAATAGCTAAATGTGTCGCGCGCTTCATTGTTAGACAGTAAAAAGTTTCGATTTCCAAGGGAAAAAATTACAAGTTTTTTACAAGGCAATATTTCACTTTATACGATATGGACATTTTGAACATACAAGCAGCAAAATTTAGAAATACTTCATCTGTCTTTGCTGAGTATAGAAAAATGTGCATTTCGTGACTCATTCTTTATATGATTTTTTATTTTTAAACATGGTACACTCCTTAAACATCTTTGTGTATAGCCACATATGAAATATTCGCAAAAAACTTAAGTTGACGTGTAAATAATTATTATGCATGTAGCATGGAATTGCGTGTATTTATTTATAAAAGTGTGATAATATTTATTGCCTTCATTTGGTAAGGAATGTCATGAAAGAATTTTTGATTCCCTTCCACGTTTTCAATGGAGAACCAATCTTTGAAGAATGTGTACATTTCCTCTGCCGCAGTGTGCATTTTGTTTTTCTGTGAGTGAAATGAAAAGAGTTACAAGACGAAGAAGACTAGAATGTCTGGACAAGTAGAATGTCGTGTTGAACTGGAGTTGGACTACGGCACTGAACTGACTCACTCCTACAACAAGAAGGCGAGAGAGAGAAGGACCTCACAAAGTCACAACACAGACAGAACCAACAATAATGACTGCTACAAAAGCGTATGCTGTTGTTGATGTTGGAAAAATGAAAGTTCTATTCAACGTTGGTTGTTCACGTCGTGAAAAACTTTTGGCTGCCAACTTTTGCTTTCTTAGTATTTTTGATGTTGTCGTCGTTTTCACAACATTGCATCTTGCATCACTTTTACGCTCTTCGGTTCGTTTAAAGCGAACAGAATGTTGTTGGCAACAAAACAACTACTTGCTTTTGCTTTGTTGGTTGTGTGACTAAAGAGCGAGTAGAAAATGTCCTGCATGGGTTACATTCATTTACATTACTACTAGCATACGAGTAATAATCATACTACAAACACGAATGTTTTCGGAACACGGAAAGTTGTATTTTGTGTTGTAGGTCGATTTGTAGGTGTAGGGCAGGGTGGACGTTAAACGCTAAACTGTAAATCTGTAGCGTACGTGACAACAACGTCACCAACACTTCGTTCTTCCAAATGTTTAGCCCGTTATTTTATTTTATGAGCCAAGGCTCTGACGTTCACGTTCTCCCAACTTTTACGACCGACGAATCAAATTAATGCAACAACGACGTTTCACTAACTTTCTCTTCCCATCATTTCAACTTCATTACTTTCCACTTCTATCTCTTATACACAGACACTGCACCGCATATCTGTCTGACGCAATTTGCACGACTAGTTCAATCTAACTTTTTGTTTTATCAACTCACCACTAATTTCAAACTTACAATGTCTTCCAAACAATAAACAATTCATTTTTAAACTTTCACCCATAAAAATCAACACCTTTTTAAACAACTATTCCATTAAAATGACAAAAAACTACATGAAAACGCTTGTAGGAAACATTACTGGTAATGCCTGATATTAAAATAATTGGAAACTTGGTGATTGCTCAAATGTTTTATTAAATGTCGAGTTTATAAAATTCAACTTCTACTTATTGGGATAGAATTTTGAACTTATTCACAGTTATTCACAGTGAAATGTCATTTAACATTTTGTTCGTGTGTAAAAAGCGAGTGTCAATTAAATTGTTGATGAGATTGGACTGAGATGAGATTGGTTTCCATTGCGAGGGAAATGTGAGGAATTAGTTTAGGACTCGAAAGGAGGAGAGCACTTTGTGCTGAGACTGAGACTACAGCAAGTGGATGTAAAATGTAAATGCAATTATACAAATGCACAACAAGATTTCAGTTGAGCGGCTATGTAGCCCAAAGTGCTACATTTGCAACAAGAGTTTTGCTTTACTGAAATAATTGGATTGCTTTGTATGTCGGGAGTCTCGGGAGTGTGTGAGGGTTGTGTGTGTAGTGACAGACTGATATGGGATTCAAATGGAGCAGAGGAACACGACGGTAGTACAAACACCAAAAGGAAATTGACGACGACGTCGTGGAGAAGAAGCAAAAAAAGACCAGAGCCCGCTCCAACCAAGCCCATGTCTCTTTTACAGAAAAATGCCCTGCCCTGTTCTCTCTTTGCATTCCCATCAAATATTCTTCTTCATCCAAAAATCTCACATCCAATAAAGTCACACTTGCATGCAGTCACATAATAATATCATTTTCTTAGCCGCCAGCTACATCGTCCAAATCATTTTAATCTTACTTCCAAAAGTTTTGTACATATCCTTCTTTTCTAAACGATATGTACACAAAATTTACAAATAATTTGGATGATATGGTGTAGTAGTGAGAGCAATAACATGAAATGATTTAAAAAACTTATTAATATTTTATAGTAGTTTGAGAAAAAATTAGATAGATAATACTTTCCATGATATAGTATTTAACCCGTCCTTTACCCAACCTGCTACATTTGTAGTTTCTCAACTTTGACTTAAAATTAGGCAGTGTTCCCTTTTACCAGGTAACTTGGGATTTTCAGTAGCTGTCACAAAACTATCCAGTTATCTACTACAGCTTATTTGAAGTCTGTAAACCAAAATTTGAATTTTTTAAAATTAAAAATCTGAAACAAAATTTTTTCGCCAA